>NEWO01000809.1:171489-184185 GCA_003013225.1 Phalaenopsis aphrodite
AGAGAATGTTTCCCTTAAGAGAGGCTCCAACATGCCAAAATTTCAAGCGAAGGTGATATGTCAATATGCATGGAGAATCAAATGATTCCAAAGAGTGTTTAATTAATTAAAAATATTTTATGCATCAAATGGACTTGAAAATTATTCCACATTATTCTCCTCTGTTCACTGAGCAAGAGGGTATTTTTACTTTATTTTTATGATTTTTCTACACAAAGTTATGTATTTTTGAAGTTTTGGGGATTAAATAAATAAGAAAATACCCCTATTTTTCTATTTAAAACGCGCGTGCCACCTCAACCTACGACGACTCCGAAAGCATGCGTGGCGCACTCTGGTTGGACGCCGCCATCCACGTAGCTTGCTGACCCGGCCAGCTATTCATGTCTCGAAGCGCCGTCCGGCGTGATCTCCCCCGTCCGTTTGATACACGCTTGATCGAACGACTCCCCATCATCTTCCCCGATAGAATAATCTCGTGCCCATCCAGACTAAAACCTTAAGATCTCAGCCTAGACTCAACCAAATCACTTCGGGTTTGATCCTATGGACGAACATATCTATACGGCTAAGGTACCATGAAATCAAGTCTAAGTGAATGGAGGATCAAAATAAGCTCGGGAGGAGGAGGAGTTTTATACCTTTGCTCTGAGAAGGGAGGCTTCAATCAGAGGTGCTCGACACATTCGTTGGGGGTCCAAGGAGGCTAGGGATTGAGTCCCTGGCCTTGGTGTGAAGTCTAGGTGCGAATTCGACCAAGCTCGTTTTCAGGTGTTGGTCTAGAGCTATAGTAGAGGCTCTGTGGAAGGGGGATTTGATGGGGCTCTGGCTTCTTTAACTCTTGTGAAAGTGTGAGCACAAGCAATTGGAGTTTGGTGGAGTGTGGAGGTGTATTGGGCTCTGTCCTGGTTTCCGACAAGGTTTCAAGCTCAAAATTGAGCTCTGACAAGGGGAATGGGTGAGGAAAAATGGTTGGAATGCACTGAGGGGATCTTAGGGAAGCTCTGTGTGAAGTTTGGAGAGGCCTCTCTAAGAAATTTTCAGCACACTTCCCATGGCCGTGGGAGGTGAGTTTTTATAAAAATGGCCATGGTGTGGCTTTCAGGGCATAAGTTTGGGTGCATTGTGGTGCTTAGGTGGAGGGCAGAGGAGCTCCAAAGTTTGATTTGGGTGAGCTGGCCTCTAGGTTTGATTTGGGTGAGGTGCCATGGGAGTGGCTCTTGATTTTGGGCTTTTCCGGCCACTAGGCTGGCCAGCCGGCCAGGGAGAGTTGGCTAGGAGCTCAGGGAACCCAGAGGAATTCATCACAACAATTTAATGCAAATGTGCTTGGATTTGGCAAAGATATCCTAAGCATGTGCATTTTTGGAAATAAGATCCCTTAATTTGGGGGAACTTTGGTCCTTGGCTTGATTTAGATGATTTCATGGTGTTTGTACTGGTCACTAAGTCCAACTAATGGCTGTGGTGGGGTTACTTTTGTGGCATTAGGGTGGTTAGGTCACATTTAGTGCATGGGTCCAAGTGGGTGCAAATGACCAAAACTTGGGTTTGGGCTAGGTTAGCCTTGTCAATTAGACTAAATAATTATTGCATTTGGTGTATATGATCACAAGGAACAACTTTGATGAAGGATCGAAATGGTTTTGAGTTCAATTGAAAGGTCAAATTGAAGAAATTTTGAACTTTAATCAATTTGGTCATGTTGGGCTAGGCTTGGGTCTAGCTTGGGTTAGCCTTAGACTAAGTCCAAATTGATTGTTATAAATGGTCAATAGGGACCTCATGAAGAGTTTTGAACATGAATTGGATGCCAATTTGGAGGTTAAGGCAATCAATTGGGTGAAATTTGGGGACTTAGCCAATTTGGGGCTAAATTTGGGAATTTTGGATTTACACCAAAATCAAATGGATTTGAGGCTTTACCAAGGTCAATTGATGGTTGATTTTCATGTATAGGAATGTTATAAAGATTTTGTAACATTAATTGAGGCCAATTGACTAGGCTATGGGTTCAATTTGGTGAGATTAGGTCATATGGTCAAAATTGGGTTTTCCCCCAAATCAAAATTGGGCTCAAATCATGGAACAATTGAGCTTGGATTTGGTTTATTTTGGTCATATAAAAACTGAATTTGAGTTTAGGATTGAAATTGTGGTCAATTAATATCAAATTGATAGACATTTAAGATGGATTTGGAGAATTTTTGGTCTTTAAAGAGAAATTTGGAGATTTTGGTTAAAGATGGTTAAATTGGCCAAATTGGGTCATGTGGTAGTTAAAAGAATGAAATTGGGAATATTTGGGATTTATTGAAATTTTCTGGGAATTTTTGGAATTTTTGAGATTTTGAGCCCAAGAGGGGTATTTTGGTAATTAGGGGGTGTTTTAGGGGTAAAAGACCGAGATGGGTATTTTGGTAGAGTTGAGGTACCAACCATCACCAATAAGCCATGGACCAATGGAAAACCCATTTTGGGTCCTCTACATAGTGGTCTTAGCTAAACTATAGCCCTAGGGCTAGTAGGTTTAGGGGACCATCTACATGAGTATCCCAAAAGATCAAGGGATCTAGGCTAGAAATTTGAGTTTAGGATTGTGAGTGATTGTGAGTGAAGATGAGTGTAGATGAGTGTAGTGAGTGTCTTAGCTCCAGACCAACACCTAAGGTCAACCCTAAGGTCCAGCAATCCTAAGGGTGACTCATCCTGAGTTCCCCCCACAATGACCCCACCTACTAAGTATTTAGAGGTTGAGAGCAATATGTGGAACTTTAAGTTGAGTAAAGAAGAAGAGGGTAGAATTTCTAATGGTGAGGGTTCCATATCTAGTTTTTTAGGAATAGTCAACAGGAAAAGTCCTATGGCTAGACCCTAGGCTACTAAAGAGGAAAAACTAAACCTCAACCAAAAATGAGGTCAACACCAAGTTATAGAAAAATTACAACCACCTACTAATGTTAAAGTGTTGAGAAGTTTTCTAGGACATGCTGGTTTTTACATGCGCTACATCAAAATTTTTTCATAAATAAATAAGCCGCTATGCCAACTTTTAGAAAAAGATAAGAAATTTGATTTTGTTGAGGAATGCATAAAAATAGTTGAATTATTAAAGGAAAAATTAGTCAGTGCACCTATAATAGTACCACCTGATTGGGAAAAACCATTTGAAATAATGTGCGATGCTAGTGATTATGCTATTGGAGTTGTATTAGGACAAAGGCACAAATTTTTTTTTAAAGTTATATATTATGCTAGTAAGATTCTAAATGATGCTCAAATTAATTGTACTACTACTGAAAGAGAGTTATTAGCTATTGTTTAGGCTTTTGATAAATTTAGAACTTATTTAATTGGAGCTAAATGTATAGTGCATACAGAACATTATGCTATTAAATACTTAATGCAGAGAAATGATGCTAAACCAAGATTAATTAGATGGATACTTCTATTGCAAGTGTTTGGTTTTATCATGATTGATAGAAAGTGAAATGATAATCAAATACGTGATCATTTGTCTAGAATAGAAATAAAAATATTAACTAATTTTGCAAATAAAATTTTAAAACATTTCCCTGAAGAACAGTTATATAGTATTGATAAAATGGATGTACGGTAGTAAGCTGATATAGTGAATTATATTGTAAGTGATATTTTACCACCTGATATGAAAAATCCACAATTAAAGAAATTTATATATGATTCAAAAGACTATTTTTGGGATGACCCATATTTATATAAACATGTAAATATCTAATTAATTGAAGATGTGTGTCTTATGAAGAAACTCAATATATAATTGAAAGATGTCATGATTATGAATTTGAAGGAAATTTTGGAATAAATAGAACTTCATATAAGATTTTGCAAGCTGGATTTTATTGGCCTACTATTTTTAAAGATATTAATGAATATATTAAAATGTGCGATAGATGTAAACGAGTAGGAAATATTTTTAGAAGAAATGAAATGCCTCTAAATTACACATTGGAAGTTGAAATTTTTGATGTGTGGGGATTAGATTTTATGGGACCATTTATGCCTTCATTTGGAAACTTATATATATTCTTGTTGTTGATTATATGGCCAAATGGTTTGAAGCTATTGTTGTACCCAGATGTGATGCTCGGATTGTTTCTAAATTTTTAATTAAAAATATTTTTACAAGATATGGAATGCTGAGAGTAATTATTACTGATGAAAGATCTCATTTTAAGAATAAGAGAAATGAAAAATTAATTAAGAAATATGATATTATGCATAGATTCTCTACTGCTTATCATCCTCAGACTAGTGGTCCAGCAGAGATATCAAATCGTGAAATTAAACGTATTTTAAAAAAAATTTTGTAAATCTTTATCAATTGGATTGGTCTGTTAGACTAGATACTGCATTATAGACATATATAACTGCTTATAAGACTCCTATAGGAATGTCCCCATACAGACTGATATTTGGAAAAACATGCCACTTACCAGTAGAATTAGATCATAAAGCATTTTGGGCTATTAAAAAATTTATTTTTACTTTAAAAGATGCTGGTGAGAAAAATATTATTGCAACTCAAAAAACTTGAGGAAATAAGAAATGAAGCATATGATAATGCAAAAATCTATAAAGAAAAAATGAAAATATAACATGATTGGAAGATTATCAGAAAAATTTTGAACCTAGACAAGAAGTTCTATTATATAATACAAGATTGAGAATGATTCCAGGAAAACTGAAATCCAGATGGTTAGGACCATTTAAATAGATTAAAGTCTATCATTATGGATTTGTTCTTATTAAAGATCCTAACACTGGAAAGGTATTTAAAGTTAATGGACATCGTCCGAAATATTATTATGAAGGGCACATACCTCAATTTAAAAATTTTTTAATGTTAAGTCAACCCAACCGACGTTAAACCAAGCGCTTTGTGTGAGACAACCCATATATATATGTCTACGTATTACTATTTTGTTTGATAATTGTCTTATATATTAGTAGATAATAATCCTACACAATTGCATTTATTATAAATTAAGTCAAATATTGGTATTGGAAAAAAAGTTGGAATTAAATTGAACGAAAAATGAAAGTCACAAAATTTTGGCCACTGGCGTCAGAATGTGCGCCGACGGCGCCCAAGAAAACAGACGTCAGCGCTGGCAACGCTAATCGGGAGCTCCAACAACGCCGAGAGCGGTTTGACGATTCACACGACTTTTGGCGGACTTTGGCGGGATTTTTCTCCATAATAAATTCTAGGAGGTGTTTTTAAAGTCCTAAAAACTTCCTAGGACGCCTAGAAACTTCCAATTTTTGGCTTCCATGGCTTCCAATTCCAAAAATACTTCAAGGTATGGAGTTTTTAATAGAAGAAAATTTATTAGTTTCGATGCGTAGAGATTATACGATAAAGTTATTACGAAGAAGATATTAATCAAGGAGAGAGGATTTATTAATCATGGATTGATCAATCCAAGTGCTCCGATTAACAAGATCATTTTGCAAAGGCGATGGGAAGTTCTGTGTTACACTACCACTGCATTTGTTGTGCCCATAGTGAAGGAGTTCTATGCAAATCTACATGGAATTACCCAAGGAGTTGTCTTCATACGAGGTAAGGCTGTACCATTTACTCCTACAAGGATTAATGAATTGTATATGATAGAAAATGTTTCAATTTGTCATTATACAAATTTCATTCCTACGTGAGATTTAATGCAAGATGTTTACAATTTTCTGACGGATGAAATTGATAATTAGGAAGTACGAGATGAAGGAAATATTAGTTTTTCTGCTCCATCACTTAATCCAATTTTGAAACAGTGGCTTTTTTTTATTTGTGCAAAATCACTCCCTACTATGAAGATTAGTAGAGTCACTAAGGAAAGTGTTATTTTAAACTACTGTATTCAAATGGAAAATCCTATTGATATAGGATCAATCATATTTAAATATGTTATGGGTATCATTATGAATGAGCCAATTTATGGACTTGGGCATCCTTCTACAATTTTTCTGATTTGCAGTCAATCCTAAGTGCCATATGAAAGTTGAGAAAAAGTTTTACTACCATGGGAGGTCATGATCCCTATTGATGATTAGTATGTTGATAATGAAAAGGAAGCACTAAATGCTATTATGGATCATTCTTCACATGCTTCAACTCCATTAATTCCACCAACAATAGGAAGTTTGCTTGCTTTAGAGAATAAATTGAAGAAAATTGGAAGGGAACTTCAGAGTTTTATGAATGCAGTGGGAGATCTTAAAAGTAACTTTTTGATCACCTCGATTAGAGAATGAAAGAAAATTTTGATCACACTGGAACTTTTGAAGTAGGATTAGTTTGATGTTTAAAGAAAATGGGTGTACTGAAGAAATTTTGACAATTCAATTCTCGTACAGATCCTTCTACAATCTGTATGTTCATTACCACTCCATGAGAGATATTAGAGGAGGTGAAAGCACTGAAGATGAAATGAAATAACTGAAGACTTTGGATTCTCTACTTGCTTAATAATATTTATGTATTTGATGTAATTGTGTGGATTTGATTTGATTTGGTTTAGTTTGTTTTTGCTTTAGAATTCTGAAATTTGATTATGTGTATAGTTTTGTTATGGCTTGATTTTGACGCTGATTTATAATTAGTTTGCTTAATATGTGTGAATGCGTGATTTGTGAAATGTGTTTGTAAAAAGTGTATTTTTATATATAAAAGTTAGTTTGTTGTCGTTTGTGAAAATGATTGTTTGTGAATGTTTATTTATGAATTATTGTTAGATAAAAATTTGTGTTTAAAAATACTAAAAAAAAATTTGAAGTTAAAAGGAAATTGAAAATTTGAAAAAATCAAAATAATGAATTTTGGGCCTTTAGCGCGCCGACAGCGCTCGCATTCGCGCCGACGACTCCTTCTACTCGAGAGCAGTAATAATCCCTTTAATTTACAATTTTCACCACAAATCCTCCATTTTTACCCCTAAAGTCACCTTCAACCTTCAGTTTTCACACCTAGGGCTTGATTTTTGGCGGATTTGAGGTGATTTAGAGGAAAAGGAACTTCAAATTTCATTTTCTCTAGGTAAGAGCTACACTTTAAAGTAAAAATTGTTTGTTTTCACCAAAGATTTTTCTCACATTGCCTAGATCCAAAAGTTTTGGTTTTTTTTTTGAGAGACTTTGAGAAAATACTTTGGTGAAAAACTTTTACTTAGTGGATTTAAGTTCAAAGTGCTTTACATTTTGATTTTCAGAATTTTGGAATTTATTAAATTTTTTATCAAAATTTTCTAGATTTCCTATGTCACCTTGATCGAGCAAAAGAAAAATAGAATATGATGAGTAAAAGTTTGTTAGATTTAAAGCTAGTGCTCAATTTCATAATCTTCAAGAAAATAAGAAAGTGATTCCGGATCAACAACAACAACAACAACAACAACAAAGCCTTAATCCCACTACGTGGGGTTGGCTACATGAATCCTTTCTCTCCATTGCATTTTATTTAGTGTCATATTTTCATTTAGTTCTAGTAAATTTAGATCATTTTTAATACAATAAGCCCAAGTCTTCCTAGGTCTACCTCTGCCTTTCTTAACACAAGTCGAATCTAAAACATCTACTCTCCTAATCAGATCATCAGATGGTCGACGTTTAATGTGACCAAACCATCTAAGAAGAATTTCTCTAATTTTGTCTGTCACAGGAGCTACACTAACCCTATTATGAATATATTCATTCCTTATTTTGTCTCTAAGTGTAAAGCCACTCATCCAACTAATCATTCTCATCTCGACAACACTTAAATTATTATTATGCTTCTCTTTTAAAGGCCAACATTCAACGCCATAGAGCATTGCAGGTCTCACCATCGTCTTATAAAATTTTACTTTCAGTCTTAGGGGTACTTTTCTATCACACAAAAGGCCCGAAGCATTCCTCCACTTCAACCAACCAACTTGAATTCTACAATTAACATCACCATCTATATCACCATCGCTTTGAAAAATGGACCCAAGATATCTAAATCGTTCACACATTTTAATAATTTGATCACCCAAAGTCACACTTCTGTTACTAAAGCTATTACTACAAAAATTACATTCCATGTATTCAGTTTTAGTTCTACTTAAACGAAAGCCTTTAAACTCTAATGTAGACCTCCATAATTCAAGTTTTTCCTGGGCTTTTTCTCTCATTTTATCCACGAGAAGAATATCATCAACAAAAAACATACACCAAGGTACATCCTCCTGTAGATGTCCAGTAAGAACATTCATAAGTAAAGCAAAAGGATATGGGCTTAAAGTTGATCCTTGATGTAATCCAACAAAAATAGGAAAATATTTTGTCAATCCTCCTTCAGTTTGAACACAAGTAACAGCTCTAGTATACATATCTTTAATGACTTGAATATAAGTCATATCAACACATATCTTCTCGAGAACTCTCCAAAGGATATATCTTGGAACCTTATTATAAGATTTTTTTAAATCAATAAAAATCAAATGTAGATTCTCCTTTTTATCTTTAAACTTCTTCATCAAACCTCTCAATAAATGTATAGCTTCCATAGTAGACCTGCCCAACATAAATCCAAATTGATTATGAGAAATTTTTGTGATGCTTCTTAACCTATGTTCAATTACCCTCTCCCATAATTTTAAAGTATGACACATCAACTTAATTCCTGTATAATTTGCACACTCTTGTGCATCCCCTTTATTCTTAAAAATGGGGACCATAATACTCTTCCTCCACTCCTCAGGCATCTTTTTAGTTTTTAAAATAATATTAAAGAGTTTAGTAATCCAAGAAACTCCCAAATCTCTCAAATATTTCCACACTTCAATTGTGATATCATCAGGTCCTACAGACTTTCCACCCTTGGTTTTCATTAAAGCCTCATCAACTTCTTTTTTGCTAATGCGACCGTAAAAAAGAAATGTTTTATTCTTATTCACGATATTAAAATCACTAAGGTCGATTGTTTTTTTAGAAACTTCATTAAAAAGTTTATCAAAGTAACTCACCCACCTATGTTGAATATCTTTTTCTAAGAAAATTACTTTTTGATTTTCATCTTTAATACACTTTTCTTGAGTTAAATCTTTACTTTTCTTTTCTCATTGTTTGGATAATTTATACATATATTTTTCACCCTCCTTAGTATCTAATCTATTATAAAGATCATTAAAAATAGAATTTTTTGCGTCACAGATTGTTCTTTTAGACTCTCTACGGGCCGTTTGATATTTTTCTCAGTTCTTTAAGCTTTTACATTTAAACCAATTTTTATAACATTACTTCTTATATTTTATCTTTCCTTACACATTATTATTCCACCACCAACTATTTTTATTTGTAAATACTTGTTCTTTTGATTCTCCAATCACATCTTTTGCTACTTGTTTAATAGTGTTTGTTACTTTATCCCACATCACATTTGCTTCTTCATGAATATCCCAAATTTCAAAATGTTGAATTTTACTCATAAAAATAATTCTGGATCGAGGTTTCAAAAATCCAAGAGGAGAAGTTGAACGATTGATTATTGCTCGGCAGTGGGAAAACTTCTACTATTTTACTACTGATGCGATAGCTGGGATAGTTATGGAATGTTATGCCAACTTTTCGGAGGCTTCTGATGATTTTGTTTTTGTTCAAGGAAAAAGAGTGGAGTTTACTACAAGAAAAATAAATGAGTTTTATCAGTTAGAAGATGTTTATAGATGCCATTACCATTCATTCTCTGCTACAAATGACGCCCGAGATGAGATTATTTCATTTCTAACTGGTGAGAAAGGGGCTTGGATAGTGAAGAATGGAGTTAAAGTCAACTTTCCCCTTTCTATGTTAAATGTAGCATCTAAGGCCTGACATTATTTTATTTATGGGAGGATGATTCCAACAAACCATCATAGTGAAGTGACCAAGGATAGAACCATCCTGAACTACTATATTCAGCAAGTGATGGATATAAATGTATGCTCTATCATTTATATGAACGCTCGTTCTATTGCTCTAAGAGAGACCACTGGTGGATTGACACACTCTGCTCTCATTTATACACTTTGTGAGCATGCAAGAGTTGATTTCAGACATGATGAGGAGAGGATTGAGCCTCAGAGAACGATTTGGCCTGCAAACATTAAGACTTATGAGTCCCATGTTGATTGGAGATCTGGAAGTAAGGCCAAGGATATTCCTTCTACTTCTAGGACCCCTATTTTTAGTGAGCCTACTTCAAGTAACCCCATTAATAGGGAGTGTTTGGACAAAATGATGATTAAACAGGGAGGTATTTTGAGGATGGATCATAGGATGCAAAACATGGAGGCTAGAAATGCTCATACAGATGATCTGATTTGCCAGAAGTTTGAATATGATGCTGCTTATGATGATGCGTTAGTGAAATACCTGAGGTGTGATCATATAGTTCATTTCTCTATTCACCTTGTTTATACTTCATAACAACAGCAGAAGTTAGATGTTAATGATTTAGAAGATGATGACGGGTGATCTTTTTATTTTTTTTTTGTTTGTGTTGTACTTTGTGATTATATTATTTGTTTTGTGACTACAACTTTTTATATGCAAGAATTTATGAACCCAGATTTATATATTTATAATGATTTTGTAAAGTCACAATTTCAAACGCAAGAATAAATATCGCCCAAGTAATACAAGGCTCTAGTGGAGTCCTGTTTATCGATCCCACAGGGAAGCAAGGTAAGAGGTCTTTAGTCAAATTCTAATATACTACTATCAGTCCTTAGTTTGGAATGTCCATTAAAATGATGTTTTATTTAGCAACTACTCCTAAATGCAAGTGTTAAATGTAAAGATAGTAACTATAACTAAATGCAAATATTAATTCTAAAGATAACCCTTTTTGGATGAATTGGTTTGGAGAATTTTGAGATATTACAAACTATTATTCTTATGTAATGAATTGGATTATGTAAAGGAATGAGATGCATTAACTATTGTATGTGCCAAATAGGAGCAATCCTATTCTTTACCCTTTGGTCCAAGCATAAAGAACATTGACTAATCCTATGCTTGTTTACTGAATCCGTTGCTAGGCTGGGAGAATACCGGCTCTCACTTCGGAGCTCCCGCATTCCCCTCACCTGAGGGATAACATCTCCGCTTCAGTATTCAAACAATAGGACCAAATTGGAGAATTTAGTCTGTCACCCTCAAATCTCCAATTCTACGTCCATCAAAGTATATTTCTCTATTTATTTGCATTCAACTCCCATGAACTTAACCATCCATGGTATCTGAATGTAGTTCTACTTTGTTGAGAATTACACAGCCCTCTCGGGTCTTAATGCAATTACAACAAATTTTAACACTACAACAGGCCTTTATTGTAATGTAAATAAAGTGCAAGTAAAAACCATCACATTGATAATTAAATCCACTTCTAACATGCATCAAAAAATCCTAAACATGAGATCTACTCATTACAAAAGAAAAGTAAAATGAAAGCAACGACATAATCTTCTCATGCCATTATTTCCAAACAAGAAGAGAGAGTAAGAGAAGCCCATCACAAAGCACGAAGAAAACACAACGGAAAACTTCATTTCATCAAAGCAAATCCATTAGATAAGTGTTTACAAAACCATAAGATAATGAAGAACACAATACTTAGCTTTTTCCCTTGAAAGAAAGAAGAAAATCTCTCCCACAAAGTCTCTTGCCGATCCATGTAATGCTAGAACATCTCCTTACAAATTCTCTCAAAATCCCCTCTCCAATCTCTCCAAAAGGGTAGAAATCTACATTTCTACTCCTATTCTAAGAAACCTAAACTTTCTCCACACTTTTTCTAACATTGCTCTCACATAAATCCCCCTTTTTCTAACCTAAATTTGTTCTTTTAAAGTGTAGGGACGAAATATGAAGAGTTTCCACAAGCACCCTTCCAAAAAACGTCCAAATACATTGAATTTCAGCCCATAACCGCCAAAAGTCGGTCCATAGTCGTCCCGGGCGCTGTCGGTGGGCTCTAGGGCACTGTTGGTGAGCTTTTCTGTTGTTTTTTGGTCTTCTCGGGTAAATCTCGCCGTCGGCGGGCATACTGCGCAACTCAACAGTTTCGTTCTGTTTGGCTCCGTTTTAGCTCCGTTTTGCCCCATTTCAGTTGCATTGTGTTCCTAACAGATAGCCCTACAAAATAAACATGAAAACAACCTTCCTTTAAAGTGTAATCTCATTCAAAAATATGCAAGAAGTGTAAAAGAGATTAAGCTTCTAAAGAATTATCAAAATGTGACAAGGCAAAATATCATTTATTGCTTGTTTTTGCTCCAAATTGCACCGTTTTTGCATCTTTTTGCTCCAGTGACCATAATTCATCATACCTGCGACAAAGCATCAAAAACACTTTTCTTTAAAGTGCAATATCATCAAAATCAGTATAAAGTAGGTATGAAAATCTCAACATATTTTCCTTTGGTCATTTTGTGACATTATTGAGACTCTGTTGTTATGTTGTAATGTTAAAATGTAACGTGTAAAACTGTTTTCATTTTTAGAATTTAGTTTAGTTTTGTTGTTAGTTTCAGCACTTTGTTATACGTATTGTAATTAACTCTTTCTCAGCAAATTATATATATATATATATATATATATATATATATATATTATGTGCAATTTAATGTTTTAAGCCTTGTAGTTTTTCATATT
>NEWO01000809.1:185100-206945 GCA_003013225.1 Phalaenopsis aphrodite
GGGGAATTTTGATACACCGAAAAAATATGGATTTTTAGACCCATATTTTATACTTAATTTTGGTGATATTGCACCTTAATGGAAAGTATTTTGATATTTTCTTGCAGGTTATTGATTTTTAGGACTTAAAGCAAAAAGAAAGAAAAAAGGGTGGAATTTGGAGTCAAAATGACGTTTTTGAAGAAGTACTGAGCGTCGACCACGCCAAGAGCAACACCGATGGTGCAGAACAATAGAATAACTGAAATTTTTACTCAGCACCGACGACACCAAACTCGTGCCGACGATGCCAAAGGCGGTTCCACCCCCATTTCTAGAAGGTTCGATGTAATTGGATGATTTTTAAAGAGTTTTAGAGGCACCCCTTGGATATTTGACCTTGGGCTTTATTTGGGGCCAAAATTCATCAGGAAATGGACTCCTTTTTGCTCCAAAACGTTCCAACACAGTCCATTTTCACCATTTGTTCATAATCCATCTTCATTCCACCACCATATTGGAGTCCATTAGTGATTTTTCTTTTATACTTTAGAGTTTTTGTGGTGAGATTTAATGTGAAACTTTCTGTAAGTGTGTTGGAGAAGGAGAAAAGTGAGAGATATCTTCTTCCTACATTTTTAAGGAAAGGCTACAAGGGATTTGCTTTGAGAAAGAGTTTCAGATAAGTTTTGTTTGTTTAGTATTGCTGTATGAACTTTCTTTTACATATGAAATTTGTATTTTGTTGTGCCTTTCTCATGAAATATGAGTAGTTCCCTCTATCATTCTCCCTACTCTGAGATATGGTGAAATGAAGAGATAATATGATGTGCCAATATTAAAATTTAAAATAAATTGTGATGATTTTTGAACTCTGAACGTATTTTATATTTTGATATGGCCAATTGAATTGTTAAAATATGTTTTGAAACATATGATTCAGGAAATGGAGTATGAGTTCTACAACAGAGTGAGGATCACATTTGATTTCATGGAGGAGAAATTCGTTCATGGAGTTAAGTGCAAATAAATAGGGAAATATTCTTTGTTGGGTGTAGAATTGGAGAATCTTTAGGGTGACAAACTAAAATTCCCAATTCAGTTTTAGTGTTTAAAAACTAAAGCGAGAGTTAGCCTTCAGGTGAAGGGAAGTGGGAGCTCTGGAGTGGGAGCTGGTATCCTCCTAGCCTAGCCACAGATTTAGGGACTAAACCTAGGATTAGGTAGTGATTTTCTATGCACTGTATCAGGGTAGAGAATTATAGTTGCTCTTTATTGATCTTATTTTTGGTTGAGGTCTTATTTTCTTTTTTTAGTAGCCTAAGGTCTAGCCATAGTACTTTCTATTTACTATTCCTAGAAAACTAGAAAAGGAACCCTCACCATTAGAAGTTCTAAACTCCTCTTTACTCAACTTGAAGTTCTACATATTGGTCATAACCTTTAGCACTTAGTAGGTCTATGGGGGAACTCAAGAAGAGTTCCTATAAGCCGTTTTGACCTTAGGGTTGACTCTGGGTGTTGGTCTAAAGCTAAGGCACTCACTACAATCACCTCACAATCACTCACAAGCACAAACCAAAATTTCTTCACTTTGATCCCTTGATACTTTTGGGATACTCATGTAGATGGTCCCCTAAACCCACTGGCCCTAGGCTAGGGTTTAACTAAGACTAATACATATAGGACCCAAAATGGGGTTTCCATTGGTCCATGACTTATTTATGGTGGTTGACACCCCAACTCTACCAAAATGCCCAACTTAGCCTTTTGACCATAAACTCCCCCAAATTACCTAAGTACCCTTGAAAGCCTAAATTTGGCCAAAATTCCCTAATTTACCCAAAATACCCAAATTTATCCAAATATCATTTCAAACCTTTTGAAAACACCCAAATTACCCAAAATCACCAAAAATTGCCAAATTACCAAAATACCCCTCCTTAGCCCAAAATTCCACAAATTCCAAAAAATCCCAAAAGTTTCCAAAATACTACAATTATTCCTAATTTCACGTTTCTCAACTATCACATGACCCAATTTGACCATTTTGACCAAAACCCGCAAATTTCTTTTAAAGGTCTAATTTCCCCAAATCCACTTCAAATGTCCATCAAATTGATCCCAATTTCCACCAATTTCAATCCTAAACTCAAATTAACCTTTAGTTTGACCAATCTAAACCAAATCCAAGCTCAATTGACCCATGATTTGAGCCCAATTTTGATATAAAGCAAAACACCCAATTTTGTTCCGATGACTTGGTTCTACCTAATTGAATCCCATGGCCTACTCCATTGGTCACAATTTGGACCCTAAACTCTTCATAAGATTCCTAAACATCAAACTTAACCTTCAATTGGCCTTGGTGAAGCCTCAATTTCATTTAACTTGACTTAAGTCCAAAAGCCCAAAATATTGCCTCAAATTGGTTATGCCTCCAAATTTCACAAAATTGATTGCCTTAACCCTAAAATTGGCACCTAATTTTTATTGAAAACTCTTTATGATATTCCTATTGAAAATTTTCAACAATCAATTTGGACTTAGCTCAAGGATAGCCCAATCTAGACCCAAGTCTAACCCAACTTGCCCAAAATGACCAAATCTCCAAAATCCTTCAAATTGGCTCTCCAATTGAACTCAAAATCACTTCAACCCTTCACCAAAAATGTTCCTTACTATCATCTACAACAAATGAACCATTTAATTGGGCTTGAAATTATGGCTAGCCTAACCAAAACCCAACGCTTGACCATGTGAACTTAAATGGACCCATGACCAAATTTGACCAAACTGAACTTAACATGACCAAATTAACTCCACCACAGCCAATCTTAGGACCCCTAGGACTGAGCCAAGACCACCTAACCCAAGCTAAATGAGCTATGGACCAAGGGTCCCCAAATTAAGGGATTTATTGCCTTAATTTACCAAACCAAAGATATCTTTGCCAAAGCCTCCAACCAATTTAAGTTAATTGCTTTGATAGATTCCCCTGAAGTTTTTGAACTTGTAGCCACCTCCCCCTGGCTAGTCTCTGGAGAAGCCAAAATCGAGAGCCACAACCTCTTAAACTTCACCCAATTCAAACCTAAAGGCCAGCTCACCCAATTTAAATTTTAGAGCACCTCTGCCCTCCACCTAAGCATCACATTGCACCCAAACATTGGCCCTGACAGCCAGCCTAAACCAATTTTTATAAAAGCTCCCCTCCACGGCCATGGAATGAGAGTTGAAATTTTCTTATAGAGAGCCCTCCAAATTGCTCATAGTGACTCTTTGAGACCTCCTTAGCTCAAGCCAACCACTTTCCCCCACTAATTCCCATAGTGGAAGCTTAATTTTGAGCTCAAACTTCTGCCTAAAACCAGGACAGAGCTCAATGCACCGCCATAGTCCACCAAACTCAAATTGAACTTACCCACACCTTCAACATAGTGAAATAAGGAGAAGTCCCATCAAATCCTCCTTCCACAGAGACCCTAGCATAGCTCTAGACCAACACTTGAAATCTAGCTTGGTCAAATTCATACCTAGAACTTTCACCACAGCAAGAGGCTCAATCCCTAGCCTCTTTGGATCTCAACGAACATGTTGAGCACCTCTGATTGAAGCTTCCCTTCTCAAATCCAAGGTACTTATCTCCTCCTCTTCTCAAGCCTATTTTCACTCTCCGTTTGTTTAGAGTTGATTTCATGGCATCTTAACGATATAGATATGCTCCTCTAGTATAGACGAGCATTTAAAAAAAAAATCATTCAATTTGGTTGAAAAATGAGGGAGATATCAAGCCTTGAGGATGGACGGTTTTTGGGCTAGGCCATTGGGGACGATGACAAAGAGTCGTCTAATTGCCCGTTTATCTCATCAACGGATGAGATCAAGCCAGACAATGCTCCCTTACACGGACCGTGGAGGTGGATGGCGGTGTCAAATAGAAGCGCGACACGTGGAGCTTCGGAGCCGTCGTAGGTTGACATGGTGTCGCGTGTTTAAGTAGATAAATAAGGAATTAAATAAATTAAAAAATGTCCCTAAACTTTGAAAATCCATATCTTGGTGTAGATAAATCACAAAAATAAAATAAAAATAATCTCTTGCTCAGTGAATATAAGAGAATAATGTGGAAATAATTTTAAGTTCATTTGATATGTATTTCATTTTTAATAAATCAATTAGGGTTAGGAGTCTTTTAACTCTCCATGCATGTAGGCATATCACCATGGCTTGCGATTTTGACATATTGTAGCCTCTGATAAGGGGAACATTTCTTGATTTTTCCAAAGTCATGGGAGACCTCTGGACAAAGATCCATATTTTTCAAGCTTATGTCTATTATTAGCATAAATTAATCATAATAATTAGCATGTTGATTAGAAAAATCCAAAAATTTTTTTGGTAGGTCTACTATGACCAGAGAACTATTTGAAAAATCTTTCATGAGCCAAGTCATTCAAAATGCACATAATCTTCACAAACTTTAAAACACAAAGATAATTAATTTTGGAAAATATAATCAAAATGACTTGATTTTTGATCTCCACTATTGTTTAAGAATCAGATAACTCTCCACAAAAATTTCAAAACATTTGAACTCATTTGATAACTCAAATTGATTTCCTAAGTTAAATGATATTTTTGACACTAAAATAATTTTTAATAATCAAAGTGTAACTCAAAAAATTATGAAAATTAGTTTTTGAAGTTCTTTATGATCAGAAGAATTTTCTAAAAATAAAATGATGTTTAAAATAAAAACTTCATTTTTAGCATATTTTTACATATTAAAAATAATTAAAAAAGGATAAAAACCATAAAAATAATAAAATTCATGGAAATGTTCTAAATTGTTTTCTAAGCATTTAGAAATAATTGAAATATTTTTCTTGATTTTCTAAATGAAGATGTTGAATTTTAAAGCTTAAAATAATTTTTAAAGGCTTAAAAATGGATTTTCACCAAAATAATTCCAATAAATAAAAAAAAAACAATAAAAATGTAAAATTTGCTTCTTTAGGCTCTCTCACCTTAGGGAGATTTTTCAAAAACATAAAACTTAATTTTCAACTCTTAAAATATTTTGTAATTAATAAATACTCCAGAAATTAAAATAATTCTAATAATTCTGAAAAAAAAAACTCAATAAATCATGACATTTGGTCCAAATTGTTCTCTAGTCTTATTCTACCTCCAGTAAAAAATTTAAGGGATTAGGCTTTGTCTTGGTCAAGTTATGGAATTTTCTTTGAAAAATCCAATTTTTGCATAAAAAAAATTTATAAATTAAATTAAATTTTGAAGAATCACATTTTCTCCTGTGGTGTTTTAATTGACTCATGAGTAAGGTAAGATGAAAAATTCAAAGTCTTTTAAATTAAATTTGAGAAAATTATGAAGTGATAGAGCCTTAGGGGCAAAAATGTAATTTTGAAAGATCAGCCTTAATTAATACTTAGGCTTAATTCAAAGAGAGAAAAGGGCAACCTCTGATTTTAACCAACTCATTTGGATAATTGAAACAAAAATGGTATTAATTGGTAGAAACCAATCTCAATTTTGTTAATTAAAAGATAAATTTGTAATTTCCTTAAATTATTAAACTTGGAAGCCTGGTCAAATAAATGATCCTAAACTTAGGGTTATGATTTTCGGTGTTGATAACTCACTTATTTGATACCCCTATTTTAGGTTCAAATGATTTTCAAAAGTTTTAAAAATGAATCATCATCACTTAAAATTTTAATAACTAAGACATCCACCAAAATCTTAAGGGCTTAGTAGTGACCCTAGCTAAATCAAATTTTGCTAAATAAGGATTAGAAAAAGTGGACATAGCTAAAATTAAACACCTTTGGAACACTACAAGCCGAAATTAAAATTGGCTAAATTTCCTTGATAACACTAACTAGGGTCTTCACCCACATAATTTTCAAATTAAATCACAAGTGATAATTACCTTACTCACAGTGACAATTGAAACATCAATGTTCACTGAGCATTAAAAGTATTTTTATAGGATGGATTTATTAAGCAACATAATAAGTTTAAATGAGCTCAAGACTTTTCACTAGGCGGTGAGAGGGAAGCATGGACCTGCTTCTTCCTCTAGACATGTTAGATACCTCGGAGGCTACTAAACTTAATATGTTCTGCTTAACAAAAATTACCCTTAATCAAATTAATAGGGACCCACCAAGATATAACCTAGGTTTAGGTAGGTCACCAAAAATTTACTTTCCTACTTCATATAAAATGCCCTGACATGCATTTTGAGTTTCAGGTGGTGGAACGAGAAGGCTCGCCAGGTACGTTTTTACAGTTTACAACGCCGTCTTTCTTTTACTTTCATACTGTACTTTTTATATTAGCATAAACTTGCATGCTAAACGATGATATCACCATGCATGAAAACTTAAAATGTTAGGATAACCATGAAACTAAAACTAAAATCAACTAAGATAAAAATCACCTCCACAACATTCAAAAATATAAGACAACTCAAAATTTAGTCACAAACATCACACAAAACAACAACTACAACTAAATTAAGATGACTCTATCGGATGATCGGGAATTCCTCAGAGGAGGTAACCTACGGTTGCTAATGAGATTTCCCATGGTCTAAATGATATTAAGGAACTCATTAAGTTGACTTTAGTAAATTCATTTGAACTAAGTGAATCCAATAAAAAATAGTGGTACCAGAATGAGGGAACCGTAGGATCCTAACCGGTGTCGCTCTAATCAACTTTAACATCCCCCATAAAATTTACAGAACTACAACCATATGGCCGTCTGATTTGACATCATAACTGGACACCCTAGAAAACTCAAACTCATCATGATAAGGAGCTTGGAGCTAACATGGTGGGTAGCACGGCCATCTTCAACAGCAGTTGAACCAATTTCTTTCCTTAGAATTAAATAACAAGCCATAGGACTTCGAGGTTCTCTGCCTAGTGCAACATAAGTCCTCAACTCAGTTTTAGGCTTTTGTACAACCATGTTGTGCAATATAAGACCTAACCAGTCTTAGAATTCCGAGGTTGTCGTCTACACGACTTAAATCCTCACATCTTCCAAGGTATTTGTGTGATTATTTCACACAAATGTAAGCCCTAACAAATAAAATTGGTAGGATGCAATAGTTAAATGTTTTCTCCTCAAAACTAAACCCAAACAATAGGATATACTGGGAACTCACCGAGGTTTCCTCTAGATCCATGACATCCCCTAGTTTTTCCTCATTTGGATTCCAAAAACAAAATGCTCCAAACTTGAGCCAATCCTATTTCACACCTCTTTGTCTGAATTTGTTGAATAGTCCTATCCTTTTAAAATCCTTGAAGATAATATTTCCCGATTTTTATCGAAAGTTTTCTTATGTGGCTTTGGTCATTTAAGATGTAATTAACTATAGGGGCTTGCCCTTATAGAAAACTTTTCCGAACCCAGCTTAATATAAATCTTATTTAATTCTTCATGTTACATAGGAGAAATTGTCAGCAAATAAAATGGTTTCACAGACCAAACAGAAGTCATATATTTCTCAATTTATTTGATCGAGCCTCATCCTCAAGTCTTGTGTTTATCCTTCGGGATGGATACAGAGTTTGAGGTACAACACTCTTTCACTTAAACTATGAAAAATATGTGGTCAGTTTGATTTCATATTTTCTAAACTTAAATCTATATGTAAATTAAAACGTCCTTCCGAAGCGGGCAACACAATTTTGATTCCGGTGAACGACAGCTTCTTACGGGTAACTCCCCAAACCAAAATACTGCCAACACTCTTATTTGACACAATACATATTATAAACATTTATCTCAGCTCATTTCACCAGAATCTCATTGTAGTGGGAAAGATGTTTTTTCACACAAGAAATCTTCATTGCATAAAAATAGTTAGTACATTAGCATTTACTTTTTAAACTTTGCATTTCTATTTCGTTAATAGTTAAGTACTTTAGTTTTGATAGCATTTCAACATTCAAAATTAGTGACAATGATTTTGTTTGATTTTCTGTAAATTTCCTAGTAAAACTTATCTTTGCCAATTTACACCATCCTTGTGGGATCGATATTTGGGGCTTAAAATCGAAAGTCATTTATTACTTGATAACGATACGTATACTTGCGTAGAATCTCATTATTAATTGTCTAGAATTAGTTATATTTTACGCAACTTACTTTTCATACAAGGATCAAGTTTTCGGTGCTGTAGTGGTGATAACTTCATAAATCCTTACATATAAAAAATTGGGATCATGTGCAGACCCCGATATCACTCCCCAAACTCCATTTATCTCATTCTTTCTCTCGTAACTTCATACAAACTTCAAAAATAAAATTTAAAGAAAAATTTTCAAAGAAAATGAACATAAATAATTCTCAAAATAATGAATAATGCATGGGTTACCTTCTAAGGCAACGCTTGGTTTAACATCGTCAGCTCGACGATGCTAGTTGTACTATTTAGGATGATTCTAAACTTAGGACTGCAATAGGGCATTTACTCTATCCCTTAGATATGGTTTCAACATTTGTTCATTTACCTTAAAGATGTTCTCAGTCTTACTATATTGAATGTCTATAGCTCTAAATAGATAAAATTTTACTACAGTAAACACTCCTGCCCACTTGGACTTCAATTTTCTTAGAAATAATTTCAATCTTCAATTATATAGCATAACCTCTTGTCCATGATGAATGTCCTTCCTAAGCAGCTTCTGATCATGCAACTTTTTTATTTTTTCCTTATAAATCTTGACACTCTTATAGGCTTCTAATTTGTTCATCTATTGTAATCTGTTCTCTACCACATTCTTCAAATTAAAATTAAATTCCTCAATTAACTAGTAGGTCTTATGTTCTAACTCTACTAGAAAGTGGTAGGTTTTTTCAAAAATCAATCTATAGGGCAACATTCTAATGTGAGTTTTGTAAGCTATCCTATAAGGCTGTAATATATCATCAAGCCTAAGGGTCCAATCTTAACAACTCGGCTTAAGAGTTTTTTCTAAGATCCTCTTAATCCCCTTATTGGAAACCTCAGTTAAACCATTATTTTGGGGATGATATGCAGTAACAATTTTGTGAGTTATTCTGATTTTTGAAATAAATGTCTCCATATTTTAGTTACAAAAGTGATTACGCTCATCACTGATAATCACCCTAAGTGTTCTAATTCTACTAAATAAAGATTTCTTAAAAAATTTAAGAATTTTCCGAGCTTTATAATTGGGTAGTTTCGCTATCTCAATCCATTTGGATACATAGCTTATTACTACAAATATTTAAACATTTCTTGAAGAAGCTAGGAAAGGTCCTAAAAAGCTTATCGCTCAAACATCAGATATCTCAACTTCCAATGTCGCATTGAGGGGCATCTATTCTCTTTTATAAATATTCCCTACCCTCCAACATCTATTACAAGTTTTCACATATTATATAACATCTTTTAAGAGTGTAGGCCAATATAATATTGATTGCAAAATCTTAGCAACAATTTTGTATCCACCAAAATGCCCCCCAAATTTCAAATCATGAGAGGCCCTAATAATATCATTGAACTCTTCCAAGGGCACTCATCTCCTAAGGATTTGGTCTTTACATTTCCTAAACAAGTAGGGCTCATCCTAATAGTAGAATTTACATCAGAGAAGAATTTTTTATTTTGATGGTAAGTGAGATGATAAGGAATTAACTCATTAACAATGCAATTCACAATGTCAACATAACACAAAGTGATCTCCTTAGATATGTTGGGGAGTTACTTGTTAGGAAAATTCTAATTTATGTCTAAAAGACACTCGTCAGATTTCTTCTTCTTGAGCTTGGATAGATGGTCAGCTACATGATTCTTGGAATTCTTCCTATCGATAATCTATAAATCAAGCTCTTACTTCAAAAGTACCCATCGGATTAAGTGGGGGTTTGAAATTTTTTTTTGTTATAAGATATCTGATAGCAACATGATTAGTGTGAATAATGACACGGGTCTCTATAAGGTAGGCTCTTATCTTTTATAGTGCAAAAACTATGGCCAAGTGTTCCTTTTCAGTCGTGGTGTTATTCGATTGGGCTTCCTTGAGGGTCCTACTAGCATAGTAAATGAAATGGAAGATCTTGTCTCTCCTCTGGCCTAAATTGCACCTACAACAAAGTCACTGACATCCCACATCAGCTCAAAAGGAAAGTCCCAATTAGGTGCAATCATCACAAGTGCAGTGACTAATTTGGCCTTAAGAATCTGAAAGGAAACTAAGCAGGCATCATCAAAGTCAAAGGGCACATCCTTCTTTAATAAATGGCAAAGAGACTTTGTGATCTTAGAGAAGTCCTTAATATATTGTC
Organism: Phalaenopsis aphrodite; assembly: GCA_003013225.1. Taxonomy (NCBI): domain Eukaryota; kingdom Viridiplantae; phylum Streptophyta; class Magnoliopsida; order Asparagales; family Orchidaceae; genus Phalaenopsis; species Phalaenopsis aphrodite. The sequence goes on from NEWO01000809.1 coordinate 195,442, forward strand.
TATAGAATCTAGCATGCACCAAAAAACTCCTAACTCCTTTCATAGTGATAGGTGGTGGAAGCTTTTCTATCACTTCAATCTTGATAGGGTTAACTTTCATACCTTTCTCTAAAATCTTCAGTCTCAGGTCTACCCCCTAAGTCACAATGAATTGATTTTTTTTCCAAATTCAACACTAGATTTGTTTCCTCACACCTTATTAAAACATTTGTAAGTTTACTTATGCAGGAATCAAATGAAGTGCCTTAAAAAGAAAAATCATCCATAAAAACTTCTATACTTGTATCAACCATGTCAAAAAATATGGATGTCATGCAACACTCAAAAGTCCAAATGACATACTCCTAAAGGCAAAAGTTCCATAGGAGCTAGTGAAGGTGGTCTTGTCGTGGTCCTCAGAGGCCATAGATATTTGGTTATATCCTGAATATCCATCTAAGAAGTAGTGGAAAGGATGCACTGCTAACCTATCCAACATTAGGTCCAAAAAAAGGAGGGGAAAATGATTCCTTCCTAGTGGCGACATTTAGCTTCCTATAGTCAATACATATCCTCCGTCTTATTACAGTCTTTGTGGCAATCGACTCTTTCCTCTCATTATTTACAACTGTGATGGCTGCAAAAGCGCCGTGTAGTGGGTAGCCACTTCACTCAAGTATATGTGCCCAAGTAATAAACAACTTTAAAGGAATACCGTGTAATATTTCCACCAGAAATCTTCTTAAAAAATCAATTTAAAAAAGTAAAAGCTGCAATTTACTAACTACCCCAACCTAGTTCAACAATATCAGAAAACAAAAAAAAAAGGAAATTCTAATTCTACCTGATTATGAAAAAAGCTGAACAGGAGGAAACACAAATAAAAGTTTTTTGGTATTTTTCCAAGATTGACGAGGATCGTGCGCCGCCCAGAAGTCTTGAGAAAATATAGTGTGAGAAATACAAGTCCTAACAAAATATCCATCACATTCTCTCATACATTCCTTCTAAAAACATGTTCATTATCGAATACGAATTCACGAATAATATGAGATCCTACATCCTAAAAAGATTCAACAGAATACATTCCACATGTGCATTCTTATTAGTTTATAGAAATGCATACAACAAGTATAACTATAATTAATTCATGCAAGCAAGTAATATTGTTTTACTAGATCTAACTGTCTTTTGTTAGCTGGCCTATTAACGTGATTCTGACAAAACAATGACATAAAGTCCAATTTTTGCGCCAAATACAAGTTTTCTTCATACTAGGACCAACTAGATTAATTATAGTATTTTTATTCTCTTTTTCCCCCCCCCTTCAATTCGCTCTATTTTTGCAATTTACTTCCCAATTTCATTTTGCTATAACCTTTTATTTAATAATCTGCTTTCGATATACGGCACTAGGGCTGTCAAAAAAGTTCGTTGTTCGCGAACAGTTCCTATTCGGCTCGTCAATGAATTTGTGTTTGATTTGTTCGATAAGTAGACGAGACGAACATGAACAAATTTTTTTTGGTTCGGTTAGTTAAATGAACCAAACACGAACAGTGATGCGTTCGTTCGTGTTCGAATCGTTATTGTTCGAAATATAAAATAATTTAAAATAATTATATATAAAAAATAAATGATATTCAAAAAATTAAATTTTATAAATTATAATATATAGTAAAATAATAATAATAGTATATTAATATAATATATTAGTAATATGCTGATATATATATTACATATTTATATAATATAAGTTATATAATTAATTTATATATATTAATATTAGGGATGTCAAACTGGCTTGTTGTTCGCGAACAGCTCGTGTTCGACTCATGTTCGACTCGTTCGTTAAGAAACGAACACGAACAGTGACTTCACTAACAATTTCAACCACGAGCTTATTTCAAACAAACTAAATTTCAAACGAACCGAACACGAACACAAGCTCTGTTCGTTCGTGTTCGGTTCGTTTACACCCCTATACGGCACCACAATGTTTCAACGCCTTGCCCGTCCATCTCCGCCTTACGCTTTAATAATGTTGACGTGTTTGGTATTTTTTTAATAAAAAATTTTGTCCTTTTCATATAAGACTCGTCAATGGGCTCCAAAATTTTTTGAGGGACATTTAATACATACCAGCATGCGTATGATGAATTTGTATATCTAACATAACATTTTTATTATTATAAGCTTTTTTAAAATAAAATATACTCTTTCATATATGATTTTATGACACCTGTAAAATCCAAAAGTATTCTATGAACCACATCTAGGAATAGAGGGTAGAAGTTGAGAGATAGAGTAGAATTCCTAGAGATTTAGCCCTCGATTGATTAGTTTTTTTTAGTATAGAAATGAACTCTTGTTTATAGACAAGAGGGTATAAGAAGTATAATTACATGTTTGCTTATGTTTTAATAAGGGTGCTACAAGGTATTTTAAAAAAAACTCTTCAGCTTCGGTTGGTAATCCTTTGATCGACAGGGCCTGTTCAATAGGTTTTGCTGCGTTTGGGTAGCGGGTTAACTTCGAATTGTCTATCGATCGTCTGAATCTTTGATTGGTTGGCCTGTATGGCTGATGGGCTTCTTTGGTTTGCCAGTCGATTTTTTATACCTTGGACGATACTTTTATGATCAGGATGGAAGAGGTTGTTGAGTAGATGGTGAATCATCGTAATCTGACAGGTAGCCCGCCTTTTTCACAAGAGAACCATCAGGGAGCTTTTAAGGGTATCGTGATAAACACCTTCATACACTTGGCGAGTTTGGTGGGTTCCACTTTGATGACTCATAAGGTTGTTCTGAGAATTGGGTTGATTCCTCCACTCGGTTCGACAATTTCTGACCTTTAACCTAGGGAACTTTTGTTCAATTAGGTTGGAGTATGGCTTCAAGGGAAAACCGTGAGGCAATGGACTTTGTGGGTTCACGTGATGTGTCCTTTGACCCTTAGTGGACCCTCTTTGACCATGCTACTTTTGGTCCGTTATGGTTCCTTGAGATTTGCGTTGACATATTTTTTATGTACATATTTAGTTGCTCAATTATCTTGCTTCTTGACAGTTACATTGCAATAAGAAAGAGATACTTTAATACAAAAATGTGAATAGTATTTATGATTACTTAAAAATAAAATAGATCCCCCTTGAATTTCTTTCCTTGAAATCTTACAAATATGGAGTGGGTGGAACATTTTTCTATCTTTATTTAATTTCTTAACCTAGCATGTCTTAGCTCAGACCACCAATATGGTTAATGAGTCACTCCCCAAGGTTCGCAAGTACGAAAAACCCACATATGAGATGGTTTTTAAAGATCTAAGGCTGGAGATTGGCTCTGAGTAGAAGGAGAACCGTGGAAGAAAGTGGTGCTGAGGAAATTGGTGAGACCAAACCTAGAGGATTAGGTGGGGTTTTTAGACTTGCTCTTCGGTCAACTTGGTGAGATGGTGTGGGCAAAGGAAAACCGCTCACGAGTGGGTGCTTATAAGGAGGAAGGTTTCTTGAGAAAGGCACCTTAGGTGAAAGAGAGCGGTCATCCAAAGGGGCAGTCGACTGGTTTGTTAGCCTTTGTTTAGACTCCAAAATTGGGATAAGAGCAAAATCGAAATGTTATAAAATATAGAAATTAGTTCACACACTAGTGGTTCTACGCAAGTGCACGTATCAATTCAAGTAATATAGGATTTTCCTTAAAAACCTCAGTATCAATCCCACGAAGAAGCGAGGTAAGATGTCCTTAGTTAAATTCTAGTATACTACTATTAGTCCTTAGTTTAAGAGATTGATTTAAGTGGTTTTTCTAATAAGTGCTCCTAAATGTAAGTCTTAAGTTTAAAACAACTAATAACCACCCCTAAATGGAAATATTAATTCTAAAGATAGCCTTTTTTCGATGAATTAATTTGGAGAATTTTGAGATGTTAAAAACTGCTATTCTTATATAGTGAATTGGACAACATAAAAGAATGAGATACATTAAATATTGTCTGTGCAAAATATGAGCAATTTTAATTCTCTATCCTCAACCAAGTGTTATAGAGAATCGTTGGTTAATCTTAAGTTTAGTCTCTAAATCCGTGGTTAGGCTGGGATGATATTGAATCTCACTCCAGAGCTCCCACTTCCCTTCTCCTGAAAACTAACTCTCGCTTTAGTTCTTAAACACTAAGACCAAATTGAGAATTTTAGTCTGTCACCCTAGAATCTCCAATTCTTCTCCCAGTAATATATATATATATATATATATATATATATATATATATATCCCTATTTATTTGCACTCAATCCCCATGAACTTCACCATCCATGAAATTTGAATGTGGTTCCACTTTTTGAGAATTACACTACCCTCTCGGGTCTTAATGCAATTACAACAAATTTTAACACTACAACGTGCTCTTATTGTAGAGTAAAGGAAGTGCAAGTAAAAACCATCACATTTATAATCAAAACTTCTTCTAGAATGCATCCCAATATCCTAAACATGAATCCTACTCATTACAAAAGAAAAGTAAAAGGAAAACAATGACATAATCTTCTCATGCCAATATTTCCTAATAAGAAGAAAGAGTAAGAAAGATACATAAAAAAGCACAAAGAAAATACAATGGAAAACTTCTTTTCATCAAAGCAAATGTACTAGATAAGTGTTTAAAAAATCATAAGATAATGAAAAACACAATACCTATCTTTTTCCCCTTGAAAGAAAGATAAAAATCTCTCCCAAGAAGCCTCCCGCTGATCTATGCAATGCTAATACATCTCGTTATAGATTCTCTCAAAATCCCCTCTCCAATCTTTCCAAAAAGGTATAAATCTACATTTATACTCCTAAACATTCTCCACATTTTTTCACTCACACACACCGCCTTTTCTAACATAAAATCGCTCTATTATATTGTAGGGATGAATTTCCTAAGAGATGCCTCAAGCAACCTTCCAAAAAGCATCGAAATACATTGAATCTCGGCCATAACCGCCCAAAATGACGTCCAAGCTGTCTCAAGCACCGTCGGCACTATTTTGGGTGCCACCAGCTCCATATTTTTGTCATTCTCTAGATTTGGGCGTCGTCAGCACCGGTTTGGGCGCCGGTTTGTAGTTGCTCCACCGTTTGACTCTATTTCAACTTTGTTTCAACCCGTTTAATTTGCGTTTTGTTCCTAACAGATAGACCTACAAAATAAGCATGAAAAAATCTTTTATTTAAAGTGCAATTTCATTCAAAAATTGTGAGAAGTGTAAAAGTTATTAAACATATAAAGACATTGTTGACTTCACTTTTGGTTAAGGTTTAGTTTTTCTTCTTTAGTAGACTAGAGTATAATCATAGGACTTTCCTGGTGAGTATTCTTAGAAAAATAGAAAAGGAACCCTCGCCATTAGAAATTCTACACTCCTCCGTGCTCAACTTGAAGTTCTACATATTGATCATAACCTCTAGCACTTAATAGGTGGGGTCACTATGAGGGAGCTCAAGGAGAGTTCCCATAAGAATGTTTGACCTTAGGGTTGGCACTGGATGTTGGTCTGGAGTTGGTTCACTCACTTGCACCCACTTGCACTCACTCTCGCTCACAATCCCTCACAACCCTAAACCCAATGTTTGCTGACTTTGATCCCTTGATCCTTTGGGAGACTCATGTAGATAATCCCCTAAAGCCACTAGCCCTAGGCTAGGGTTTAGCTAAGACTAGTATATAGAAGAACCAAATGAGGATTTCATTGGTCCATATCTCATGTAGGGTGGTTAATACCGCAACCCTACCAAAATACCCAATTTGACATTTCACCCCCAAACCTACCCAAATTACCTAAAAACCCCCAAATCCCAAATTTGGTCAAAATTCTCAAATTCACCCAAAATATCCAAACTTGTTCAAAAATCATTTTAAACCATTTGAAGATACCCAAATTACCCAAAACCACCCAAAAATGCCAAATTTACCAAAATACCCCCCCAAAATTACAAAAATACCCTTTTCATCCCAAACTTTCCCAAAACATCCAAAATCACTCCAAATGTCTCCAAAAGAAATTTGGACCCTTCAATTGAACCCAATTTTGGCCAATTTGACCATTTTGACCAAAAACCCCCAAATTGGCTTTAAAGGCCCAATTTTCCCAAATTCACCTCAAATGTCCATCAATTTGGGCCCAATTTTCTTCAATATCAACCCTAAACTTAAATTCACCTTTAATATGACTAATTTAAACCAAATCCAAGCTGAATTGACCCATGGTTTGAGCCCAATTTTGATCTAAGTAAAGCCCCCAATTTTGGCTACATGACTTAATTCGACAAAATTGAACCCCATAACCTACTAAATTTGCCACAATTTATGTTGAAAAATCTTCATAATATTCCTAACTTGGTCTTTTATTGGCCATGATGAAGCCTCAATTTCATTTAATTTTGACCCAAGTCCAAGAATCCCCAAATTTGCCCCAAATTGGCTGTCTCCAAATTTCACCGAATTGAATGTCTTGGCCCAAACTTGGCACCCAATTTTTATTGAAAATTCTTCATGACATTCCTATTGACCATTTTAAAAAATCAAGTTGGATTATCCCAAGCTTAGCCCAATCTAGACTCAAGTCTAGCCCAACATGCCCAAAGTGACGAAATTTACAAAAGCCTTCAAATTGAACCCCCAACTGAACTCAAAATCGTTTCAATCCTTCACCTAAAATCTTCATTAAAATCAACTACACAATGTTGAGCTATTAATTGGGCTCAAAATCATGACTAGCCTAACCCAAACCCAACCTTTAGCCATGTTGACCCACATGGACGCCTTCCAAAAAATTGACCTAATCAAGCCAAATTGGCCAACCAATGTCCACCACAACCACTAAGCCATTTATTTAGACCAGGATAAACAATAAAAAAAACCCACCAAAGCAAGCTATGGACCAATGGGTCCCTAAATTAAGTGATTCATACCCCTTTTTGGGTCTTAAACCAATTATCTTTTCCATCATGACTAGCCCTTGGGGGTAAACCATAATTAAGCCTCCCTCTGACTAACCTGACCTCTTGGCCACCTCCCCTGGCCCTACCAGCCAGTCTAGTCACCGAAAAACCTTAAAACTAAGAGCCACCACCCTTAAATCAAACCTATCCTTAGCCCTAGTAGCTAACTCACCCCAATTAAACTCTAAAGCCTCTTAGGCTACCACTTAAGCAAGCTTTTGCACCCATGACCATGCCTTGAACTCTCCTCTCTGTCCATGGATATAAAATGGAACATTTACGGCCAAGAGAGAGGTGCTGAAATTTTCTCAAGGAGACCCCTCTAAATTTCTCCCATAGCCTCTTTGAGACCTCAGTGCAACCCAACCACTTCCTTGTCCTAATTCCTCTTGCCGGAGTTCAATTTTTTAGCTTAAATCCTTGATGGAGATAGGACAAAACTCTCCACACCTCCATAGTGCTAAAAAATCAAATTATACTCACCCACACCTTCACCACAATAAAATAAGACAAAGCCTTATCAAACCCCCCTCACAGAGAGCCTCTACACTAGACTTTGATCAACACCCAAATTCGGCCTTGATCGAATTTGTGTCTAGACCTTTCACCATGACCAGAGGCTCAATCCCTAGCCTCCTTGGATGCCCACAGACGTGCAAAACACCTCTAATTGAAGCTTCCCTTCTCAGAGAAAAGGTATTAAACTTTCCCTCTTACCGAGCCTATTTTGATTCTCCATGTGATTAGGGTTAGTTTAATGGCATGTTTACCATATTTATATGTTCTTCACACTTAGATGAGTCCATAAGATCAAACCTGAGGTCATTTGATTGAGAAATGAGGGAGATCTTAAGGTTTTCGGGTTAACGATTATGGGTTCACACTATTTGGGGGCGATGACCCACAACTGTTGGATCTCGTGTGTATCAAATGGAGGGCTCTGATTCCGCCGGATGGGAGCGTGGTTCATAAAGCGTGGGCTGACTTAGATGGTGGCGCCGATCAAAAGACGTCGAGTGGAGCTTCGGAGACGCCAAGGATAATGTGGCGCCACGCTGGATAAGTAGAAAAATAGGGCTTTATTTTATTTATTTAATGGATAGAACTTCAAAAATCCATATCTTCGTGTAGAAAAATGAAAAAAATTAAAGAAAAATACCCTTGCTCTCAGTGAATAGAGTAGAATAGTGTGGAAGTAGTTTGAAGTTTATTTGATGCATATTTTATTTTAAATTAATTAAATATGATTTTGAGTTTTTTAACTCTTCATGCATGTAGACATTTCACTATAGCTTAATATTTTGGCATGTTGTTGCCCCTATCATGGGGGATATTCTCTTATTTTTTCAAGGTAAGAGAAGACCTCTAGACAGAGATCCATATTTTTCAAGAATTAATTTAAGAAAAATAATCATCTAAATGACTTGATTTTGATTTTTCACTATAATTTAAAGTTCATAGAACTCTCCATAAAAATTTCAAAATATTTGAAGTTCATTTAATAACTTAACTTGATTTCTAAGTTAAATGGTTTTCTAATTGATTTTGATTTTTCACTCTCATTTAATAACTTAACTTGAAATTCATGCAAAATGTTCACAATTGATTCCTAAGCTCTTAGGAGCAATCAAAATATTTTTCCTAATTCTTTTTTGAGTGAAGATATTGAATCTTAAAGCTAAAAATAATTTTTAAAGGCTAAAAAATGATTTTTCTTAACCTCTCATTTAAATAATTCTAATACTCAAAGAAAAGTTCGAAAAATATGAAATTTGTTTCTCTAGGTTCTTTGACCTCAGAGAGATTTAATAAAAATGCAAAACTTAAATTTTCACATTTAAAATATTTTATAATTAATTAACACTCCAAAACTTAAACTAATTCTAATAATTCAAATATAACTCAAAAAATCATAAAATTTGGTCCCAATGGTTTTCTAATTTAATTCTACGTCCAGTAAAAAATTTAGGGGATTAGGCTCTGCCTTGGTCAAGATATGGAATTTTCTTTAAAAAAACCCTATTTTTGCTATCAATAGTTACATAAATTAAATTAAAATTTAAAAAATCATATTTTCTCCTCCGATGTCTTAACTGACGCATGAGTAAGGTAGGATGAAAATTCTAAAGTCATTTGAATTAAATTTGATAAATTATGAAGTGATAGAGCCTTAGGGGCAAATGTATAAAATTGAGAATTTAGCCTTAATTAACATTTAGGGTTAATTCAAGAAAGCAAAATGGGCAACCTTTTTTATCCTAATTAGCATATTTGGATGACTAAAACAACTAGGATTAATTGGTAGAAACCAATCTCATTTTTTTTCCTAATTAAAGGATAAATTTGTAATTTTCTAAATTGTTAAAATTTGGAAGTCTAGTAAATTAAATGATCATAGATTTTAGGGGTATGATTTTGAGTGTTAATAACTCATTAATTTAATATACCTATTTGGCGTTCAAGTGACATTCAAATGTTTTGCTGATTAATTTTTTATCACTTAAAATTTAATTTCTTTCAAAATGACTAAAACATCCACCAAGGTCTTAAGGGTTTAGTAGTAACCTAAGCTAAATCAAATTTGGTTAAATGAGGATTAGAAAAGTGAATGTAACAAAAAATTGAACACTACAAGCCTGAGTTAAAGTTAAAATTGGCAAAGTGTCTTAATAGCATTAACTTACCCCTTTTAAGGGTCTTCACCCACATAATTCTCAAATTAAATGACAAATGACGTTACCTTACTCTTAGGAATAATTGAAACATCGATGTTCACTGAACACTAGAGATATTTACAGGATGAATTATTAAGCAACAAAATAAGTTTAAATGAGCTCGAGACTTTTCACTAGGCGGTGAGGGGGAGGCATGAACCTGCTTTTTCTCCTGACCTGTTGGATACCTCGGAGGTATACTAAACTCACTATGTCTCGCTTAATAAGATCATCATTAATTAAATTAATAGGGGCTCACCAAGATATGATTTAGGATTTGGTAAATCATTAGAATCTTATTTTTCTACTTTACATAAAATGCCCTTAGATGCATTTTGAGTTTCAGGTGGTGGAACAAGAAGACTCGTCAGGTACGCTTTTACAGTTTACAGTACCGTCTTTTTTCTATACTTTCCACACTGTATTTTATTCTTATGAAGCTTGCATGTTAAGCAATGATGTCACCCTGCATGAAAACCAAAACTGCTAGAATAGCCATAAAATTAAAACCAAAAGTAAAATTAATCAAGATAAAATTCACCACCACAACATTCAAAATACAAGACGACTCAAAATTTAATCACAAACATCACAAAAATCACAATTTCAATTAAATTAAGACGTCTCTATCGGATGATCAGGAATCCCTCGGAGGAGGTAACCTACAGTTGCTAACGAGAATTCCCACAGTCTAAATGAAAGTATGGAACTCATTAAGTTGAGTTTAGTAAATTCATTTGGACTAAATAAATTCAATAGAAAATAGTGGTACCAGAACGAGGGAACCATAAGATCCTAGATGGTGTCACTCTAATCAATTTTAATATGCCCCATAACATTTAAAGAACAACAACCATAGGGCCATTTGATTTGACATCATAACTTGATACACTAGAAAACTTAAACTCGCCACGACGAGGAGCTTGGAGCTAGCTTGGTGGGTAGCAAAACCATCTTTAACAGCAAAACCTGTCTTCCCCAGCTAACCCATTCCTTTCTTAGAATTAAACAACCAAAGCTATAAGATTTTGAGGTTGTTTTCTTATGCAACATAAATCATCACCTTATCTTTAGGCATTTGTACAGCTCCGCTGTACAATATAAGCCCTAACTTGTCTTAGGATTCTGAGGTTTTCGTTCGTCATGACCTAAATCCTCATCTTCCAGGCTATTTTTGTGATCGTTTCATAAGAATGTAAGCCATAACTAATAAAATTGGCAGGACAAAACATTTAAACAATTTCTCCTCAAAACTAAGACCAAACAATATGATAGATTGGAAAGTCACCAAGGTTCTCCTCCGGATCCATGACATCCCCTAGTTCTTCCTCTTTTGGATTCCAAAAATAAAATGTTCCAAATTTGAGTCATTCCCATTTCACACCTTTTTGTCCGATTTTGTTGAAAAGTCTTATCCTTTTGAGCTCCTTGAATATAATATTTCCTGATTTTTATCGAGAGTTTTCTTAGGTGACTTTGATTATCTAATATGTAATTAATTATAAGGGTTTGCCCTTATGTGAAGCTTGTCCAAACCGAGCTTAATATAAACCCTATTTAATTCTTTGCATTAAATAGGGGAACTTGTCGGCAAATAAAAATTGTTTTACAGACCAAACAGATATCATATATTTCTTAGTTTAATTAATCGAGCCTCATCCTCAAGTCTTGTGTTTATCCTTCGAAATAGATACATTGTTTGAGGTATAGTGCTCTTTCATTTAAACTATGAAAAGTATGGGTTTAGCTTGATTTCATATTTTTCTAAAACTTATATATATATATATATATACATATAAATTAAAATGTCCTTCCGAAGTGGGTG
>NEWO01000809.1:218899-251936 GCA_003013225.1 Phalaenopsis aphrodite
GTTGAATTTTGGGGTGTTAGCCAATATTGGGGCTAATTTGGGAATTTTGGATTTAGGCCAAAATTAAATGGGTTTGAGGCTTCACCAAGGCCAATTGATGGTGGATTTTGATGTATAAGAATGTTTTAAGGATTTTTCAATATTAAATGAGGCCAATTGACTAGACTATGGGTTTACTTGGGTGAGATTAAGTCATATGGTCAAAATTGGGGGTTTTGACCCAAATCAAAATTGGGGGTTTTGACCCAAATCAAAATTGGGCTCCAATTATGGACCAATTGAGCTTGGATTTGGTTTAAATTGGTCTCATTTAAGGTGAATTTGAGTTTAGGATTGAAATTGGGGAAGATTGGATCCAAATTGATGGACATTTGAAGTAAATTTGGGGAAATTAGGCTTTTAAAGGCAAGTTGGGGGTTTTGGTCAAAATGATCAAATTGGTCAAATTGAATCCAATTGATGGGTCCAAATGGGTTTTGAGGACATTTGGAGTGATTTTGGAGGTTTTGGGAAAGTTTAGGGTATCAAGGGTATTTAGTAATTTTGGTAATTTTGAGGGTATTTTAGCTAAAGATGACCAAATTGACCAAATTGGGCCATGTAGTAGTTGAAAGAAATAAAATTGAGAATATTTGGGATTTATTGGGAATTTTATGGGATTTTTGGATTTTGGGTTAACGGAAGGTCTTAAGGGCAGTTAGGTAATTTGGGGGTGTTTGGGGCAAAAGACCCAATATTAGTATTTCAAGTAAAATTGGATAAATATCCATTCTAAATGAACTGTGGATCAATAAAACCCTCATTTTGAGATCTTATGTATTGGTTTTAGCCAGAATATTGTGAGGACATCGTGTACCCTAACTTCAAACTAATATCTAGGGTCAATCCTAAGGCCAAGTAGTCCTATAGGAACTCTTCTTGAATTCTCTCATAATGATCTTACCTTCTATATGCTAGAGGTTAAGACTAATATGTGGAACTTCAAGTTAAGTAAAGAGAAGAATTTTGAATTTCTAATGGTGGGGGTACCTTTTCTAGTTTTCTAAGACTAGTCAATAGGGAAGTCCTATGGCTAGACCTAGAATACTAAAGAAGTTTCTAGACCTCAACCAAAAGTGAGGTCAACAAACACAAAATTAATATAACTGTGAATGTAAATATCAAACTTTATATATTAGACATGTAAATACATAGGAATTCCACAACAAGTATATAAATCTCTTGAATTTTGCAGACACAATGACCTAAAAACTTCTGTAAAAGTTCGTATATGTCATGCTAATTACATATTAATAGAAATGAAATAAATCAAATGTTAGGGTTGATCAAATTATGGTGAGGCATCAGAATAAACTTCCTTTTTTGGTGTATCATTTGAGTGTATAGGGAAATTAAAATATTTTTATTATTTTTATTATAATCAAAGATGGTTGGAGCCTAATCAATAAAGCTGTAGATTTGCCTTGATTAAGTAATGGGAGACTTTGATCACATTGAGTTACATTCAATATTATGCATCAATAATTCAATGATTTTATGTTTTATTGGTAAGATGAATAATAAAACTAAAACCTACTAATTTTGTAGATTTTCATATTAACCGAGTCAAGTTTTATGACAATATTAAATGATTAAAGTCTCTTACAAATTCATGTTGTTGACATTGTTATGTACTCCTAAGTTATAGAATAAAAGCTAAATGAATTGTTATTTTTTGTTTATAGGATTAATTGAAAAGTTCTTAAATGAAAATGTTTAATTATTGGAATTATTTTTCTTTTTAATCTAGGATCCATTCAGTTTTATCAATGATACATCATCAATGAAGTTTATCATTTGACACGAATCTCAAGACAATTAACACAAATCTCAGAGTATTTTTTAAGTAATAAATATTAAATCTAAAATTACAAATCATCCAAAACTTTGATTTCAGGAAACTTATAGCCAAACCGGCTGACTTGACGAGACAAACACTATGACACTAAAATTGGTCCAATTAGAATCAAATCAAGCCCTCATTGAGTTATTTAATTAAGTTAGGAAGTTTTTGATGTCTAATTTGAAGGTTAATCAAAGTCTAAATCCAACAAGCTTATATTCAAATTGAGTGTCTCAACAAGGTGAATCTAATGAGCCTAAGATCCCTTAATTTTGACACCGTTAAGGCATTCAAATGTTCTTTTTGAACCATCGAATAGAGTGGTCTAGATTTCTTCCTTCTTTACAAGGGAGGCATTCCTAGACTCTATAATAAAGCCTACCTCTTTCATGAAAGGAGAGCTTAGCCTTGAATTATACAAATATCTAAGCTTGGAACGAGATCACAAGGAAAATAAGCTAAAGTCCAGTGTTCTACACTGATGGTCAAACGAACACCACCTGCTCTTGAATTTGTAAACCACCGCTTATCGGTCTCTACCAACCACCAACAGCTACACCTTGATCATTGCAATGAAGGCATTAGTAGAATCGCGATGTACACTTTGGAAACCTAATGAATTTACATTATAGTTTAAAGACTCATCTGAAGATAGTGAAAAGACACACCTGAAGATGATGTAATAACATACCTCAAAGACAATATAGTAGACCCCCTAAAGAAAGTGTAATAATTTAATTGAAGGTGGTGTAACAATGAACACCAAAGATAGTATAATGACTCACCCAAAGATAGTGTGATAATGTGTCCTTAAGATTGTAGAATGATGCACATGAAGATGGTGTAATGAAACACTTCAAAGATGGTGTAAGTCCCTGCAATAACTACTTATAATCAACATACTAAAAACATATGAACTTCTGCAAACTCCTAAAGTTTTCTCCTCACAACTCCTCAATATGGCCTACAATTTATGTGGCTCACTATAATTATAGCCCATTACTACAATCTTGGCAGCTAACTGACACTACTTTGCTCCCCACTACGACCTATGTCACTAACTATGCCCTACATGACTCATAGCTTCAAGGGTCAATAACCTCGCTATAAATTTAAGGTTTCAACACTTTGATCAAAGTTAGAAAAATCCCCTTAAGAAAATGTAAAATTTGCACAATAAGTTTCCTCTGAATAATATCACAACAACACAGAAAATATACTCTACAAAGTGTGTCAACAACTCAAAAAATCCCTTCCAAAAAGTACAACCTTTGCAAGGAAATTTTCTCTGAAAAAAGCCAGGGCAACATGAAAATCTCCTAAAAATAATGCAACAGTTATGCAAAATATCCCCTTTGGAAAATATCATAATGGTGTGGAAAAATATTCTTTGGAAAATGCAGCTATTGCATGGAAATTATCTTCCAATAAATGTCACAGTGGCTCGGAAAATCCCCTCCATAAAATGAAGTAATTATGCAGAAAATTTCCCTAAAAACACTGCAGTGGCATGGAAAATCTCCCTAAGAAAGCACAACAACAGAATGAATTTCTAAAAAAATGTAACAATTGCACCAAAAATCCGCTCTTAAAAAGCATATTGATGCAAATAATTATTTCCCAAAATCCTAATACTTGTGCAAAAAGTCTTCTTAAAAAAATGCTACTGCAGCACAAAATATCTCCTCCAAAAAAACAAGATTTACATAGAAAATCCCCTTTGTAAAATGCCACAGTAGTGCAAATTTCCCTTTTTCTAGAAAACACAATAGTTATGCATAAATTCCCTTCTAGAAAGCATAATTGTAGCAGAAAAAATTCTTTCTAGAATGTGTATATTTTTTTCTTCTCCTTATGGCCCATTCTTGGCTAAATATAACCATAAAACTCTCCAAACAAAACAAAAAATTAAATTGCCCCGTAGCAACCCACTAGTGGTGTTCGATTTTGCAAAACCAGATAGCAAAAGGGTCAATCCATGTGCTTACACAAGATTCAATAGTCATTGAGTGTGAAGTAAATTACAGGTCATCCACGTGATCTCTGTGCGAGTGCATGAATCTCTTTGCGGGAACGCATAATCCTTACACAAGTTCGTGTGATCCATTCCAACCCTTTCATTATTTTGTCTGGTTGACCCAACACCATTCGAATCCAACAACTCCAATTAGTCGTCCGACCAGATCGCCTAACTACATACTTTTCATCCTTTATTGCCCATTACTGTACTCCCACATGGTCCCACCATAAGGGCATTCGACTACCATCTATCGCTACTTGCCTTCGTCAACCACTACTTGCCACAGAGTTTGCTGCTACCTAAAAATTCAAATTTTCTAAAATTTTCATAAATTTCACCAGATTTTTATTATTTTGATATTCATTTGGGACAAGCAAACAAAATTTCCAAAAAATTAGGCGAAAATTGAGTCATTAAGCTTAAATCTTGAGGTGATTAGTAAGAATCTCAAAGCATTTTTTAGTAATAAATATTAAAACTCAATTTAAAATTTTTTTAGAACTCATATTTTAACAAACTTGTAGTTAAACTAACTGGATTAACAAGATTAATACAATTACATCAAGGTTGGTCTAATTCGAGTCAACACAAATCCAGATCAAGTTGTTTACCATTTTTTGAAGCTTTTAGTGCATAATTGATATGATGAATGAATTTAAAATCTGACAAGCTTATAGTCAAGTCAAGTGTCTTGATAAGTTGAATCCAACAAGCCTACGACACTTCATTTTCAACATCTTTAAGGCGCTTAAATGTCCAATCAATGGAATCTCTTTAGTCCATCCAAAGAAGTAGACAATATACTTTTCTTATTTGTAGAGGAGGCACATCCAAACTCTTTAAATATAGCCCGACTCCCTTCATGAATGGAGTGCAGGCCTTGAATGGATTGTGACCTGAACTTAGAACAAGACCGTGAGGAGGAGCTAAAGTCTAGTGTTCTAAATTGAATGTAAAATGAATGTCACTTGCTCCTATAGTTGTCAAACAACACTCAACTATTGTCGATCACTGTCGACTACTCCCTTCTTGTTGTAACAAATTCCCTTATATAATGATGATGCACACTGTGGAACCTAGTTTACGTTGAGGTGTAACGACGTACCTAAAGATAATGCAATAATGCACAATAAATAGTGTAATAACACACTCTAAAGATGGTATAATAATTCACCCAAATACTATGTAATGACAAACCCCAAAGATGGTGTAACAATGCTCCCAAAGACAGTGTAGCAATGCGCCCAAAAGATGGTGTAACAATGCACCCGAAGATTGCGTAATGACATCCCTAGAAGACAGTGTAGCTCCCCTCAATAACCACTCACAGCCATTGTACTCAGAACATAACGACCTTCTTATAACTCCTAAAATTCTCTCCTCACAGATTTCCACCACAGTTTACAACCTATGTGGTTCACATCAAATAAAACCCCTTACTAAGTCCTTGACAACCAACTAACATTACTAGTGCTCGCCACTATGACCTACGTGACCAACAACAACCTATGTGGCTAACAACTTGTGTAGCTCTCAACTCTGGTCTTTGTGGCCTACGAATGTTATTGCAACTCACCACTACAACCCATGTGACCAACTACGACCCACATGAATCATAAATCTAGTAGCCTCTTACAACGACCCCTGTTGTCAACTGACACTCCTAAGGAAATCATCTACAATATACATTACCAACTGTTATCACTACTTTCAACTATGGCCTCTACGTCAACCTTGTGTTACAACCACCATCAATAATATTCAAAGTGGGATGTTGTCTTCATAGCAATGGACTACGATCTTTGTAACCCATTGCAACTATTATTATTGAACTACTCTTGCACAAAAACATTGTAATTCCATCCTATAATTCAAGAAGAGAGTCAGCCTATGTACGTGCGAATATATAATTGATTATTTTGATTGAGCTTGGTCCCGCAATTTTTCCCATATCCATTATTTTCCATGAGAAAATTGAGGTGTCTCTTCCTCCTTACTTTTCTTTTATCTATGTATGTGCTCGATCTATATATGTGTCGTGTGCCTCGCCTGTTGGTTGACATCCATGGTGTAAGAGCCCTCAAATCGGGGGTTCAAATCTCCCTCTAGCGACGTGAGCCATATGGAGGGTGGTACTCAAATTGTATGGCACATTAGAAGTGGATGAAGGCTCGTAGACCCATTTTATTCTAGAAAAAAGGAAAACTCACCCCCTCAGAGCGAGTCGGGGTCTGCTCGGACTCGTAGACCCATTTTATTAAAAAAAAAAGAGTCTATAAGTCGGGCTAGCCCAGAAGCCCCTTCACATGAAAGGGTTCTCCTATTTACAGATGAAATGAGGTCTAAGAAGTAAAATACAATTTTATATTTGTTGTAAGAGGGTTATTTTAATCTTTTGTATTGTTGTGTTCTGCTAAAGTGTTCTCAGTCGGAATCCTTCATGAGGGGGAAAAGTCCTTCGTCTGAGTCCTCCGTCGGCTTTGTCTGTATCCTCGTTGGGAGGGAAAGTTCCCCGTCGAAGTCCTACATTCGAATGAAAAAGTTTCCTATCGAAGTCTTCCATCAAAGTCCTCCGTTATGAGGAAATGTCGGCCGAGGGTAGCCAATTTAACTGACGCAGACTACAGATTACCTGGAGATCCGTGCAAACCATTTCTAAGTATATAAAAGAGAGCTAGTCTATGTACTTACAATTAAATAGTGGATTATTTTGACTAAGTCAGGCCCCTCAGTTTTTCCTTTCTCGAGGATTTTCCACAAGAAAATTGAGGTGTCTCCTCGAGCTTACTTTTCTTTTATCTATATATGTGCTAGATTTTTGTTTAATGCTACGACACAAAATTATTACTTCACCTCTGTGAATCCTCAAACACACATTAAAAACTATAATTAATTTATGAATGCAAGCTAGAAACATTAATAGTATACTTTTATATATATATATATATATATATATATATAGATATATATATATAGTATTTAAATCTGCCCGTCTTTACCCCTACATAAATATGATTGAATCCTTCTGTTCCACTCTGATGGCTGCCAAAATTTATCGACAATTTCAATTATCAATAAACTCTTTCTTTAATTATTTGCTTACAAACTCTTATGCGTTGCCTCATCGTGGAGATGCGAGAATGGCAGCCACCGGCTTGGAAAGTGTTAGGACCAGCTTACCTCAAACTTGATAGTTATCCAATCCCCTGGCTTATCTGCACTCTCGCTTTATTCTCATGCTGTGGCGCAGACTACCACAAACCAAAAGTTGTGGTTTTGGCTGGAAGATTATCTGCTTTGTTTTCCTGGTTGGAATTCAGCGATGCCATCGTTTCTTTAACTATTAAAAGAAGATGATGTGTTTTAAATATTATTTTTTAATCATGTAAACTTTATTCTTATTTGTTTCACATCAGATTTATGTCAAATGAGCCACTGAATAATTTTAATTATAGGAGTACCCTGTGATTCCCTCCATGTGTCTAAGGATGAGTAATATGTTTTAAGCAGGAAGATGCTTGATTCTAAAGTGTAAATTTTATCCATTGTTTAGAATGAACATGTGATGATTGTAGGGGTCTTACTATCTCATGCAACCATAAATTAACATTTTTCTAAATTAAAGAATAAATTTGTTTCTTCACAACGCTCAAGAACTTTTGATAAATATTCTCAACATAATTCAAATGAAGCTCCAAATACTGAAAAATCATCCATAAGAACTTCAATCCCTTTTTGAATCAAATAACAAAAAATAGACATCATACATCTTTAAAATGTAGCAGGTGCATTACATAAACCAAATGACATTCTTCTAAAAGCAAATGTATCATAAAGACTAGTAAGAGTTGTTTTCTCTTGATCCTTAGGAGCTATTTATATTTGGTGATAACCAGTATATCCATCCGGAAAATAAAAGTATTTATTCCCAAGTAGTCTATCCAGCATTTGATCTAAAAGGGTATTGGAAAATTATCTTTCCTAGTGGAGAGATTTAATTTTCTATAATCAATGTATATTCGTCATACTGTGACTTGTCATGTTGGTATTAACTCATTATGTTCATTCAAAGTCACAGTTACTTCTCCTTTCTTAGGAACACAGTGAATTGGACTAACCCATGCACTATTTGAAGTAGGGTAGATAATTCCAGAATAACCACTTTAGAATTTCTTACTTAACAACTTCTTTTATAATAGGATTCAATCTCCTTTGAGGATCAGCCCTAGGTTTAAAGTTCTCTTCCATATGAATTCTATGCATTTAAATTGAAGGACTGATTCATTTTATATCAGCAATTGTCTATCTAAAGACTTTCTTATAACTCCTTAATGTTTTCATCAAACTCTCTTCTTCTTTTGTAGTTAATTTTGAGGAAATTATAACAGGTAATGTAGAGGAATCACCTAAAAAGACATATTTCAAATTTTCAGGAAGCAACTTCAACTCAAGCTCAGAAGGTTTTTTAGTTGATGGACAAAAAGATGTTACTTTTTTCTATCGTGTCCAAAAATTCAAAATTTTCTTGAACATAATTTGAATCTTCTTTATATAAATCTTCATATTGATCTAAGTCCTCTTCTTGCTCATGTTCCAACTCTTTAAATTCCGATTTTTCTTCATAAGTTGCTTTGAAATGTCATTCACTTAAATATCTTATCACATCTATCCTATAACATTCATCATCTTACCTTTTGTAGGGTATTTAAATTTAATTATTTGATCATTGCGCGCATAATTAATTCTCCTTTCTACACATCTATCATTTCTCTTCTAGTGACTAGGAAAGGTCTCCCTAAAATGATAATTATCTTCTTATATTTCTTCATATCTAGCACAATGAAATGAACAAGAAAGATAAATTGATCCACTTTCATTAAGACACCTTCTATAACCCCTTTAGGATATGTTATTGAACGATCTGCTAATTGCAGAGTTACAATAGTAGAAGAAATTTCTCCTAATCCTAATCTTTTAAATATTGATAATGGCATGAGGTTGATGCTTTCTCTTAAATCACATAAAGCTTTCCCATAAAATCTATCTCCTATTGCACATGGAATTGTAATGATACCAATATAATTAAGCTTTTCAGGAAGCTTTTTTAGAGTTATAGCACTGCAATCCTCACTAAGTGTAACAGTCTCATTATCTTCAAACTTCTTTTCCCAGTTAATAATATCCTTTATAAACATTACATAGCTTGACATTTTTTCTAGAGCCTCAACAAATGGAACATTCATTGTAAACTTCATAAAGATTTCCAGAAATTTTGAAAATTTCTTATCCAACTTTTATTGTTTGAGCCTATGAGGAAATGGAGGTGGTCGTTTTTCTAAATCAACTTTAAGTGGAGAAATCAGTCTCTCTAAACCTTTTGGAGTGTCCTCTTTTGGTTCTTCAATCTCTTCTCTCTTTAATTCAGTCTCTTTTTTTAACTCAACCTTCCAATTCTCTTTTGCTTTTGAGTTGAACGGCTTTTACTTGTACTTTATTTTGGTCTTTTAGATTTACTTCTGTATTACTAGGAACTGTTCCTTGGGATCTATTACTTAATGAATTTGTTATTTGTCCAAGTTGATTCTCAATATTTCTAATTGTAGCTCCTTGACATTGTAATTGATTTTCCATTTGTAACAACACTTTTTCTATAGACAACTTCTTTTCCTTAAATTGTGGATTACTATTAAAACCTAGAGGTTACGTAGGTCTATAATTGTTATTCCCTTGGTTGTTCCAGTTTCTCAATGGGTTTACTTGATTGTTCCCTCATTGTTGATTACTGCTACCAGAAGTATTATTCTAGTTAAAGTTGGGATGGTTCTTTCAACTTGGGTTGTAATAATTTGAATATGGATTATTCTGCTTGTTGTTTATGACATTCAAAGTCTCTAATGATACTTGAGAATTTACCATTTGGCCTAATGAATTCTCTTCAATCATTGATATTTGTTGAGAAAAATTAATTCCAAATTGGTCTAACTTTCTTAAAATTGCAACAGCTTGATTTGTTAACATCGGAAAAGCATCAGTTTCATTAATATTAGTTAGTTTCTTAAGATTTACCCTTTCAAAAGGCCATAAAAAATTATTGGTAGTCATTTCTTCAATTAAAGCATAAGCGTCATGAAATGGTTTTGGCATCAATGAACCACCAGCAGCGCCATCGATAATAGATCTATGAGATCCAACTAATCCATTGTAAGAAGTTTCGTATTATTAACCAATCTGGTATAACATAATATGGACACTTTCTTAAGAGTTGTTTAAATAGTTCTCATGCTTCATAAATAGATTTCCTTTCAAACTAACAAAAAGATGTAATATCGTTTCTAAGCTTCATAGTTTTTTTATGGTGGAAAATATTTAGCAAGAAATTTATGCACTAAATCACTCCAAGTTCAGATAGATAAAGGTGATAACGAATGTAACTATATCTTAGTTTCATCTCTCGGTGAGAAAGGAAATAATCTAAGTCTGATATCATCATCTGATACACCATCATATTTAAATATTGCCCACATTTCTAGAAAATTGACAAGATGTAAATTTGGATCTTCAGTTGGTGCTCCTTCAAACTAATTATTTGATATCATTTGGATAATAACAGGTTTAAAATCAAATAAATTAACCACTACAGCGGGTTTTTGAATACTACAATGAAGTTCATCCACCATATGGTTTGCATAATCTCTGAAGGTCTAAATTCTTTAACATTTTGATTATTTTGATTTGTCATTTCTTGAAATTTTTCAGTACTTTTTAATTTTTTGTTTTTCTAATTGTTCTTTCTAATTCAAAATTGTACGACAAAGTTCTATGGAACCTGAATCACACATACATTACTAATATATATATATATATATATATATATATATATATATATATATATATATATATATAATAAAATAAAATAAAAACAAAAAAATAAGAACTTAATATAAAAATAGCACTCCAGTATTCCTATAATAAATCTTTAAGTTTAAATAAGACTTTATAAAAATAGAAATTTTTGCTTTCTAAAAACTTGTTTTGAAAATTTTGCAAATTTCTGTAATTTTTTCCCCAACGACGCCAAAAAATTGATCCCAACTTTCTATACAGATGTAAAATGCGATGTATGTGATTATATGCTTAATTTTTTTAATAGTTATTCTTAATTTGCAACAAAGTAAAAAATTTGATCCAAAGCAAAAACTATGTAAGTTTTCCACTATAAAACAAATCAGAGTACAATTATAATATTTAAATGTGGGATACTACGCAAGTATATGTATCGTTATCAACAAATACATGACTTTTTGATTCAACCCCAAATACCGAACCCACAGGGAGAATAATAATATGTACTTTAGAAAACTAGAAAGTTTAGTTAAAAAAAATCTACTTCGAAAAATATTCTTACTTGAACTTAAGATGCTATAATAGGAATGAAAATTTGATTCTTCTTGTAATTTTTGGTATATGTAACTAAAGTAAGCAGCTATTTAACTTAACTAAATATTAGTAAGATCAAGGATATATAAATAAAATATATTTTTTCTTATCATGACTCAATAATAAGTATAAAAATTATGTTGTGGAAGCATGGTAAATGTGTTGTGCCAAATAGAAACAATTATATTGTTTACTCTTATTAGAGATGTTATAAAGTTAGTCGATAGTTTGAATAGTCTTGAAGATCGGTTAGGGAAGGAAGATACTAGCTCTCACTTTAGAGTTTCCTCTTCTCCCGTCGACTGGGGGCTAACATCTCGTATCAAAACCTAAAAATATAAATTAAATTGGTGGCTTTAGCATGTCACTCTAAAGTCCTCTAATTCTAAACCATTAAAAAGTTTATTTTCCTATTTATTTGCACTCAACCCCATAAACTACATTCTCATTGATGAAATAAATATGTGATTATAACCATTTGTTGACTGAGACAATACCATCTCGGATCTTACATGTTCTCACAACAGATATTAACATTTTAATTGGTCAAATCAAGAGGTAAATGAAATGCAAGATTTCAAATCATCACAACTTCTTCCAACATTGAAGTCTAATACTTCACACAACTTCGTTTCAACACTTAATCACTTATCATTTTAAGGAAAAAGATAAAGAATACTACTCAAAACTCATGGAGAAAGCAGAACCACACATGAGTTTAAAAGTAGAAATCATGCACACAAACAAGAAATCTAGATTAAAACCAAGTGCAGTCACAAAGATAAACACTTATCTCAAATCCTATCCACAAAATGTCTTAAAGTTCCTTTGAATTCTCTTCCTTCTCTCATAATACAAACTAACACTCAAAATAAAAAGAAAGTGGGTGGTGGTAGCGTTGGGCGATGGTAGCGATGGGCGCTGGCGGCGGATACTTGGATGGATGATGATTATAAAATTTGATGGGTGGCTGGCCTCTTATCTTAATCTAAGTCTTTTCTTTTAAAAATCCCAGGGGTGCCTTGGTGTCTCTTCAAAAAGGTATCTCCATTCAATGAATCTTCTTAAAGTTGCTTCCTCAAATGCCAATTGAATGAATTTTCGTGTCCATAGGATATTTCACACGTTTTACCAAGGGTTGCTTCAAACACTTCTTCAAAATATCGTCTAAATTCAATGAACCATCGAATAACTACTTCTGGTGCTTAAGCGTGGGGTATCTAGCACTTAGGCGCAAATCTTAGGCACTTATGCGCCTCAGTTCATTTTTGCACCTTTCTTCATTTTTGCTCCAAATTTGACCCTTTCGCAGTAGCATTTTTCATCTATTTGATTGTACTTGAAATAAAAATACACAAATATCTTTCATTAAAGTGTAGTATCTAAAAAATAAATATAAAAATACTATATATTTTAGGTGTATCATCAACTCAACTTAAACTAGGTCAAACCCATGCCCGCCTAGTTAACCCAGCTTAACCTAAGATTTACCCAAATCAAACTAATGCCAACCTGGGTTGACCCATTTTAGCTCGAGTCAAACCTAATTCAAACCTAAGTCAACCTAGTTCAACTCAACTTTAGCTAGGTCAAACCCAAATTAAACTTAAGCCAACCGAGATTAACCTAGCTTAACTTGGGTCGAACCAAAATCAAACGTAAGTTAAACCAAACCAGCTCAACTCAACCTGAGCAAACCTAAAAGAAACCCAACCTAACCTGAGCCAATCTAGGTCCAACCCAATCCCAAATCAGCTGACTCATTTAAAACCTTAGCTCAATTTTAAGTTAACCTAAGCTGGAAATTCAACTTACCTTAGCTCAACCCTAGCCCAAGTATAATCTAAGGAAAGTATATATGTTATTTCTATTTCATATGTTATTTCATATCAAAAACTAAATAAAATAAAATATGGGTGGAAAATCTCACAAGATGGTTTTCCCCAAAAATATAAAAAAAATAAATTCTCAAAAAAAATAAATTCAAAACATAGAAAACTATGATTTCTCAACATGACTGAAAAACTTTGAAATTGAATTAAGACATGAATTAAAATATCAAACTTCAAATAAACATCTAAAACACACCAAGATAAAGAATAAGAACAAAACCTAGGTAGATTTGATATTGATCTTAGGCTAGCTAACTTAGACACCAAACTGAGGGTCGTACACATACTTTTGTTTAGTTTGAGTATACAAGCCTAGGTTAGTCTAGGTACCGTAGTTAGTGCTAAAGACTAGGACATGCAAAACAACATTCATACCCCCTATGACTAGAGGGAATACCATAAAAATACCATAGAATGAAGTAACTCATGGTTTCAAATGAAGGTATTCCAAATTGCTTCAAAACTACGAACCCTTCATGCTCTAATATTAAAGGGGGATTTCTTGCTCGGAGGCTAGTCAAAGTCATTGAATACTAATGTGTCAGGGATGAAAAGAAGCGATGGCCATCTTGACTAGAAATGTTATTCCCAAAATCTTGGTTAGTTCACTTGTAGATATTTATATAGAGACTAAGGTTTCATTTTTCATCTAGAGATCCTTTCCTATTTGACTCTATCCTTAATTTAGAGTTTCAAATCAAATGTATCAGTAAAATATAGTATTCCATATTTATCTTTTAACTTTACTTAGTTCAAATTGATCAAATCTTATCAAATTTTACTTTATATATGGGGCCTTTCCCATGACATTCACCATTAGGCTATAAGTCCCATCCCTTAGAACTTAATTCCTTGAATTTGGATAATCTACATCCCATTCCTAGAATGCCTGATTTTTAGAAACTTGATGTATCACTGTTGGCATCAATTTTACGATGTCACGGGTGTAAGATGTCCACCTGCATGACTCATGACATTTTACGGCATGCTCGTAACATGCAGTAGTTTAGACACCCACCTGGGAGCAATAATATGTTGTGGAAATATAAATTATGTTGTACTAAATTATGTTGTGGAAATATGCAAATTGTGTTGTACTAAATAGGAGCAATAATATTATTTACCCTTATTAGAGATGTTATAAAGAGCATTGGCTAATTTAAAGTTTGAATTGTTCTGAAGACCGACTAGGCAGGGAAGATACTAGCTCTCACTCTAGAGTTCTCTCGATTCCCTTAACTTGGGGGCTAACATTCTCGTATCAGAACATAAAACAATAAATCAAGTTGGGGGCCTTAACTTTGTCACTTTAAATTCCTCTAACTCTACACCCATCAATGAATATTTCCCTATTTATTTGCACTCAATCATATGAACTACATTCTCATTCATACAACCTTATTTGATTCTTTCCAATTATTGACTGAGATAATACCAGGCCGGTTCTTACATGTTCTCACAATACATTTTAACATCTGGATTGGTCAAATCAAGAAGTAAATGAAGTGTATGGATTTAAATCATCATAACTTCTTCCATCATTAAAGATCAATACTCTCCACAACTTCCATCCAAAACTTAATTAGTTATCATTTTAAGAAGAAAGATAAAAAAACTACTCAGAATTTATGGATAAAATAAAACTTCACTGTAGTTTAAAAGAAGAAATCATTGTCAAACCAACAACAAGTCTCAATTAAAATCAAAAGTAGTCTAAAACAAAAAGATAAAAGCTTATTTTAAGTCCTCCACTAAACACTTGAAGTTCCTTTGAATCTCTTCTCTTTTACAATCATTCAAAACAAAATAACAAAAATGATAAAGTAAATAAAAAGTGGTTCCTGAAAATCTCTCTGAACTAACTCCCAAGAGAAGAACTTTCAAAACTTGCTAATATTTCAAGACTCTTTTCTAAGTCCTCTCTTCTTTCTATTATAGTTTTCCAAGAGGTGTCTTGGGATCCCTTCAAAATGTGTCTTGATTCGATGTATTTGCCTAATAGACTCATCCTTTCATGATAATTTTCATTCATGGTGGTCACAACCACCAATTAAGCCAATGAGTGCCTCAAAACCCTCTTTAAAATTCATGAAAACCAATTTTACTCATTTAGTAACTGCCACTGGCGCTTAATCGCGGGGTCTCAGCGCTTAGGCACGGCTTTCTCTGTTTAACCGGCGCTTAAGCGTCGGATCTGGTGTTTAGGCACCAAAACTCTTTTGCACAATTTTTCACCTTTTTGCTCCAAATTTGATCCTTTTTCACTCCTTTAAGTATTTTTTCCATTTTTACTTGTATCTATAAGAAAAACACAAAAATACCTTCCATTAAAGTGCAATATCTAAAAAATAAGTATAACAATGTGTCTAAAAACATTATATATTTTAGGTGTACCAGCGCTTAAGTACCATTTTCTGGTGTCAAAAGTACATTTAATTGCATCTTAAATGACCGAGGTCACTCAAGAAAAGTCTCGATGATGATTAGAAAATTTTATCTTCAAGAATTTCAAAGTTTAGGACTTTCAAGGTTGGATAAAGGAGTATGAAATGAGAAAAGATCAAGTTTGGAACTTTTATTATGGAATCTAAATGAAGAGTACTTAGGGATGTCATAGATCTTGAGGAGAACCTCAGTGACTTTCCAAGCTATCTTATGGTTTAGCTTCATTTTTGAGAAAATATAATTAAATGGTTCATCCTGTCAATTATTATTATTTAGGGCTTACACTTGC
This sequence comes from Phalaenopsis aphrodite, assembly GCA_003013225.1. Taxonomy (NCBI): domain Eukaryota; kingdom Viridiplantae; phylum Streptophyta; class Magnoliopsida; order Asparagales; family Orchidaceae; genus Phalaenopsis; species Phalaenopsis aphrodite. The sequence continues at coordinate 234,865 of NEWO01000809.1, forward strand.
ATGATGCGATCATACAAATGGCCTGAAAGATGGGAGGGTTTATGCCATAATGAAGATGACCTCGGAGCCTAAAGTGATTAGGGCATAAATGACACAGCACGATTGTGCCAAGGCCTAAAGATAAAGTGAGGATTATGTCATAGCCAAGGCCTAAAGATAAAGTGAGGATTATGTCATAATAGACGGGTTACCATAAAGTTCTATAGCTTGTTATTTAATTATAAGGAAAGTTTTTATTATAAATCCACTTGCTCTCTCAAAGTTGTTTCTCTATACATCCTTTTCATGTTGACAGCTCCAGGTTCAAGGTTTAAGGTTTTACAGTTTAAGCGACAAGTTTTATTGTTGTTTAAGTATTATGGGGAGGGAGTTAAAGTTGATTAGAGTGACACTGGTTAAGATCCCATGGTTCCCTCATTCTGATACAACTATTTCCTTTTGAATTTACATAGTCTAAATGTGTTGTTAAACTCATTTAAACTGGGAGATCTCGTTAACAACCGTAGGTTACCTCATCCGAGAGACTCCTATAAATTCAAAATGATCTATTATGCAGTTTATTGTTTTAAAAATGTAATCTTATTTTTGAAAATATGTTGTGTATGTTTCAGTTTTTGTTTAGTTTTGCATGTAAAATAAATAAGTGAAGGTAGAAAATGTTGTAAGGTAAATAAATAAACTTGTAATGCATAAAACGTAAATGCATACTTGGGCCTCTGTTGCTGCTGCTTGGTTAACATCATAAAGAATAATATATTTGTAAAAAATTTAAATAAATTACAAGAAATTCTATTTGCATCAAAAAGCATAATATAGCATAATATATTAAGTAAATCCTAATTGCAGGAGATTTAAATAAATCTTTGGAGGGCAATTCTAACCGCAATCCAAGTGATTAGCCATGGACCTTCATAAATTTTCATTTTAAATTAATTTTCATGCACATAGAATTTACATTATCAGGCAAAAGAAATTTCATTTTTATAAATACTTTGCACAGTGGTGCAGTCCACAGGTTAATTACTTCAATCAAGCTAGGACTACATGCAACCTAAGAGTGTTGGGGGCAATCCTCTTCTCAAAAGATATCAAATAGTATCATCGGTCCTTAACCTCTCCTTTTATTAAAATTCCTCGAGGTACGAGTTACTATTCTAAAATTCCACGCCGTTACACTAGCCCGGTGATCCATATGTGGCAAAAAACAAATATCCTCAGTTGCTCACAAGGATTTAAATACCTTAGAGAAGACTTAAATCTATGAGCACTGGTTCAATTAATATACAATAAGTAGTGTAGGGAATTTCTGTTGATTTAGGTGAATTATCGGGTCTCGATGCATAACTAGGTGGGTCCTAAATATTTTAAGGATGATTTTCTTGAACAAAGAATAATAAGTTCAATTATCCATAAAAGTGTTTGGGGCATATCCCTAAACAACTATTAAAACCCTTTGAACTATTTTTAGTTAATTTGGACTTATTATATTGTTTAATTGATCATTCGAAGTTAAATTTAGATTCAGTGAATTAATTTATCATGTGCTTAATGAAACTTGATGTTTTAATTATCCCATGAGCGAGGTACTTAGACATCCACTTATTGTTTTATTTAAGAGTTATATAAGTAAATGCCCATAAGGGCAAACTCAAGTCATTAAGGATCTTAGACTCGCAATTCAAGTTGGGGTTGTAATGTTTTAAAGGTATTCATAATTAATTAAGCTTCTCTTTTTTAAGCCTTATTAAACAAATTTTAAATCAATCCTAGCTCAGTACTAAGCCCTTAAGTCCAATTTTTTAGATAAATTTACAATAATCAAAATGTTAAATTAAGTGAATTTAATTGTCATTAACAGTGCATGCTTATCATTCTTTCAAATTACTCATTAAGTGAATTTATTATCTTCCTAGCTCAAGCCCAATACCTTAGGATGATTCTTTCAAATCATAATAATTTAGGAAAATTACACTTTTTCCCTTATTATAGGACAGTGACAAATTGGTTTCTATCTCTTAACCCCTTCATGTTTCAATCATCTAAAGAAGTTCATTACGATCAATATTACCAATTTACCCTTTGAATTAACCTAAAATTTAATTAGGGCATCAAAATCCCATAATTATTTTTTTGGCCCTTGGGTCTTTCTACTTCATATTCTTTAAATTGAACTCAAATGACTTTGAAATTTTCATGGTGCCCCACTCATGGGTTGATTAAAATATAAAAGATGAAATTATAATTTTCTAATTTTTATTTAATTTTATGAATTATATTTAAGTAAAATGGGGGTCATATACCAATTTTCATAATTTTTTGAGTTATATTTTATTTATTATAATTATTTTAGTGCAAAAATTCCATTTTCTTTGAAAAAAAGGTTTTGATATGAAATACATTTCAAATGAGTTTCAAATTTTTACAGAGAGTTAAGATCATCATTATATTCACTGGGAATCAATTTTTTGGATTTATTGAATTATATTTTATTTATTTAATTTTTTATGAATTTTAATGACTTAATTACCTAAGATAATACACCTAATTATTTAAACACATTTTATACTTTTCCTAGGGTTCTCCGACCACAGTGAACCTACCAAATTAGGTCCCATATTTTTTTTTGTTTTTTTATTTATATAATTTTTTAAGTATAATAAGGGACTTAACATTGAAAATTATGGCTTTTAAGGTTAGAGGTGTTCTCTGACTTTAGAAAAATTAGAGAACACTTCCAACAAATAAAAAATAAACCCTCCAAATTTCAAGTCAAGGTGACTAATATTTAGTTAAATATAATTAAAACAAACTCTAGAGTATTTAATTAATTAAAAATAAAATACATAATAAATATTTTTTTATTTTTGGCTCATAATTTTCTTCTCTATTCACTAAATTGTAGGGTATTTTTATTTTATTTTTATGATTTTTCTACACCAATTTATGACTTTTTTAAATTTATATATTAATTTTAATAATAAAATATCCTATTTATCTACTTATCCACGTGGTAGCCTCGTCATCCTCGGCGGCTCTGAACTTTACACATGGCATGCTTCAATTCAGCGCCGTCATTCGCATCAGCTGCCACGCATCCCGCTGTTCACGAACAGATCTCTTGTCCGACTCCTCCTTCATCGTTGGATCAATACACGTGCAAATGGATGTCATCCGTTCATTGTCCCCGTCTAACCTAAAACTAGAGCCATTCACACTAAAATTCTTTGATATCACTCGATACTAAAAAAAATCACATGGGTTGTTCCCATAGCTTCATGTAGTCAAGGCAAACCTTTCTGTATGGTTGATAAAGCATGAAACACAAGTTTACTTCACAATTGATGAAACCGAGTCAAAAATTAAGGATTTTGAGTTATACTTTTATCCAAGAGATGTGGCCTCAATTGGATGCTTGCAAAAACTTCTCTAGAGTCCCACTAATATGCTCAAAGTGTCACATCCCTCTGGTATGGGGTCTGAGTAAGAGTTCGATTAACAAGTGGTGTGGCCTTGATCTAGGTCAGGTGTAGAGGGCTTAAAGGATGGGGCATTCAGTGGGGAACTTCTCCTTGTGCTCTGGTGAAGCTCAAGAGCAAGTAAATTTGAATTTTGGTGAAGGTTTATAAAGTGACTAAAAATTGCCCTTGATTTTAAAGGAAATATTAGGCTTGGACAGTGGGAGTGAGTGGCTAAGGACTATGGGATGGAACTCAGTAGGGTTGAGAGAGGCTTAGAGAGAATTTGGTAGAGTCTCCCCAAGGAATTGGATTTTCTTCCATGCTTGGTCATGAAGGGGAGGTTTATAACTAAGGCCAATAGGGAGGCCTCAAGCTTTGATTGGCTGGTGTCAAAAAGCTTAAATGGAGTGTTAAGCAGCTCCAGTGACCAATCAAGGTTGGCCTCAAGATTTGATTGGATGAGTTCAATGGTAGGGTGGCCTTCTCATTTTTTTTATCTCTGGTGACTAGGGTTGCTAACCAGGGCTAAGGTGGTGGCTAGCTAGGTCAAAGAGGCCAGAAGAGCTTAATGGTGATGAACTTGGGGCTTGGGAAGGATGGTGAAAAGAATCCTTTTTGTTTAGCCATTTTTTGGCAGAAATCCCATAATTCAAGAGATGCTTGGTCCATGACACCATTAGGGTGGGCTAGGTAGATTTAGGTTGTGTCTTAGAGTACAAATGATAGTTGTGGTTGTCAAGGTTGGGCTGGACCAAGTGGCTCAAGGTGAGTTTAGGGTTTGGGTTCAAAATTTAGGATTTGGCTTGAATTTGATTTTGGGCTTGGCTTGAGTTTGGATTTGGGTCAATTGATTGCCCAATTTGGATTATAAGATTGTCATGAGGCATTTGGGTCTCAATTTGGTGGAAATTGAGAGGTTATGAAGTTTAATTTGGTGGAGTTTGGATTTTTTGGGCAAAGTTGGAGGTTTTGGTTTATATTGTATTTGGGTTAGGTTTGGGTTAGGGTCTAGGCCACTTGAAGGTTCAAATTGGTCTAGAGGAGTGTTATGAAGAGTTTAGGATCCAAAATTCATAAAATTACATAGGTTAGGGAGTTCAAATTGGTGGAATTTTTGCCTAGGGCCAACTTGGGGCATTTCATTTGGACTTGGCATTTGGGCTTGGAATTGAGTACAATTGAGCTAAAATTTGGTTTCAATTAGGTTAGGATAAGATGAAATTTGATTTGGATTTGAAATTGGGGAAGTTTGGAATCAATTTGGTGGAAATGGGTATGAATTTGGGGATTATGAGCCTTTATGGGTAAAATTATGATTTTTGTCAAAATTGGTCAATTTGGTCAAATTGGGCCCAGTGGGTTGTTAGAATTGATTTAGAAAAGGTTTGGAATCATTTGGGAGGCTTTGAGAATCTTTTGGATATGAAGGGTATTTTGGTTAGGGTGGATATTTTGAGAATTTTAGAGTGTTTTGAGAAATTTAAATGGTTTGAAGTAGTTTGAGATGTTTTTTGAAGAGAAATTGATAATTTGGACAATTTGTAAAAATTAGGGTTTCAGGGTCATTTTGGTAATTTTGGAGAAGTTTAGGGCAAAAGGCCAAAATTGGAAAGTTTCGGTAAACTTGCGGTTTAATGAGGAGGCTAATCACAAAATTACCCTTGTGGTTCAATGAGACTAAGGTTATCCTTATTTTAGACCCTCCATGTGTTGGTCCTAGCCTTTGGGGGACCACCCACTTGAGTTTCCAAAAGAGTAGGGAATCAAGCTAAACATGCCTGGTTTAGGGTTTTAGGTTGTGAGAGGTTCAAATGTGTGTGTGTACAAGACTGTCAAAGGCCACACCATTGAGGACTAACCCTAAGGCCAGACAGTCCTTTAGAAACTTTTCCTGAGCTCCCACATGTTGGCTCCATCCTAATAAGTGCTAGAGGTTAGAACCAAACATGTGGAACTCCAACAAAAGTAAAGAAGTGATTAGAATTTCTAATAGGGTGGGGGATCCATTACTATTCTTCTAGGATAGTCTATAACAAAGTTATATGGCTAGATCATAGGCTTCCAAAGAAGAAAGACTAGACCTCAACAAAAGTGAGGTCAACATCTGGCACCCAGGAACCACTCTGCGTCCAGGGCATGAAAAAGTCCACTCAAGAACCGTTCTAGTGTCGTTTTTGATATTGTTTTGCTGGGAGCTCGAGAGGGGGTGGCTAAAGACCCTTTTGCCCTCATTTGGAAGGATTAAATGCCCCTTTTGGGTTGAATTTTTGTCATTTTAAATGAGGAGAGGGGTTTAACCTACCTCTTCCCCTTCTTTTTAGCTGGTTCCTTTTTGACACTAGAAGGGGTGGCAGCCTCTCCCTTATCTTCCTTCTTCTTCTTCTCTAGCAAGGGTTCAAAGGAAAGCCTTCATAAGAGAGCTTTTGGATGGCATGGAGAAGCTTTTGGAGGTGTTGTTGAGGAGATCCTTTGAGAGAGAGCAAGGAGGAGGGGTTTCACTTCCCCTCATTAATCTTCATCTTCCTCCTCCTCTATTCTTCCATAAATGGTGAGGGTTTGAGAGGTTCTACCTGAGGAGGAGCTTGGAGCAAGGTGGACATTCTCCTATGCTAGAGGAGATCTTTACCTTTTCCTAAGAGGAGCATTGTCAGAGCTTGGGATGGAGGCGACCACTTTCCTACACCGAAGAGGAGCTTCATCCTTGCTAGAGGAAAGGTCAATGGAGGTTTGTTGGAATTCACAGGAAGTTCACCAGAGCACCACCAGAATTTGCCGAAGAATATGGTCTCTTCTTTGACATAAGGGGAACGATTCTGCAACTGTCATGGTGGTGAGATTTCATTATCACTTCGCCTGCATTAGGTTTAGCCTGGTCTAGGCACATAGGTTAGATCTTCCACATGGGGTGGAGGTGTCAGACGACATGTGTTGACCGGTCGAGCCACCTATGTGATGGATCATTGATTTACATAGAGGAAGACCTATATTAGGAATCTCATGCATTTGACAAGTCCTATACAAAGCCAACTGATTTCCATTTTGTGAGACTTAGGCCTTAAGCCCATCAGGTTGGAATCTTAATTTCCTACGGGTTTGGCGCTCCCGACATTCCTTGTAGAATTTGATTGAGTTTAATCTTAGAGGATGGAAAAAGCTTTATAGCTAGTCCATCCTATAAGATTGTGGACATTCGTAGAGTGAGAAAAACATTGTAGCTAGTTTTCCCTATGAACGGTGGAGAGTTTCCCCTGTGAGAAATCTGAAGGGGATGCCCTCCACATTGACATGCCAAAGCCGAAGGTGGCGATGCCTTGAATCCAAGTGTGTCAACCCTAGGTTTCATGGGCGAGGTTATTAGTACGAGTGTGGCTCCCTATTGCATGTGCATGGATTGTATGTTGCATTTGCTTACCGCACTTTTCACTTGCACGTTGCACCTCACACTTGCACTTTACACCTCACAATTGCACTTTGCACCTCTCATTTGCACTTTGCACCTCGCACTTGCACCACTTGTGCCTTGATAAGTCCTCCCAGACGAGTCGGCATAACTTGTATTTCAACTGGCTACCCTAGCTTGGTTAGCACAATACTTTGGTTTGATTAGATGTCATGACTCGCTTGACCAACTACTTGCACCACTGCATGTTGTGTGTGGACATATGCATGTTTGCTTACATGTTCACCCATCTATGTTGCATATCCTTTGGGTCATTGCTACCTCGGCACACCCTCTGTGGGTCACTGGCGCCATAGCATGACCATTCATTCATGTCACTGCTCCCTCGGAACACCATCTTTGGGTTGCTGCCCCCACGAGCAAGCCCATCCCATTGTGTCACTACCACCTCAACATACCCTTTTCATACCGCTGCCTCCACGACACACCCACCCTTAGGATCACTGTCTCCATCACACACCCATCTCTTGGGGACCTACCTCCATGGCACGCCCATCCTCGAATCACTATCTCTGCGGCACAACCATTTCACATTACGTCGCGACATAACCATTTCTCTGGCCCCTGTCTCCAAGACACACCCATCTCTTAGGGTCACTGTAGCTTCGACACACCCTCTTTGGGCCATTGCCGCAACGACACACCCATTCTCTTGGGTCGCTACCTCCTTGGCACGCCATCTTCGGCCACTGCCTCCACAACACTCACCCTTTGGTTCAATGCCTATGCAGACATCCATTTCTCGGGCCCCTGCCTCCACGGCACGCCCATCCTTGGATCACTGCCCCCACGATACTCCAATCTCTCGAGCCCCTGTCTCCATGACACACCCACACTTTCCAGTCACTGCCTCTATGGCACACAGACCTTCCCGAGTCACTTCCCCCATGACAAACTCGTCAATTCTGTCGCATAACTGTTTGCACTTGCATTTTCATGATTGCATGAATAGCGAGCCAGGCTCGGTAGGTAAGTGACCCCATGTCGGTCGTTATGCCTTAACGAGCACTACTTTCCTGGTTGATCTCGGCGAGCAATGCGAGTTAAGTCAGGATTGACACGAGTATGACTGTGCTAACAGTCCAAGAGATTTAACTCATGTTACCCTTGCATATTACGGGCTCGCATTTAATGTCCCTTACTTTAAAATGTAAAATTTATATATTTTCCTACCTAATACATTTAATGTGTTTTGAAATCATTGCATGTAGAAAACTAACCCATATATGAGACCAAGCCTTTTAAAATTTATTCCGGATGACACTTATTAGATCCTTTGGATTCTTAAAATGGGGTGTCAAAGTCATACTATACCCACAATTACCCCATTCAAAATAAAAAATATATATAATTCTCTATGAAATTTACTATTAATCGAGAAAACAAATAAATAAAATATAAAATCACTTAAAAAAGAGGACTTTAAAAAAAGTAAACCCATGATTATAATCACATATATAACCTATGCAATACAAAAATTACCTAAAACCTAAATGTGGGTAGATTTGTAAATTTAAAATTTTACACTTTCACCCATTATCTCTAAATTTAATTAAAAATATTAAGTTAAACTTAAAAATTTAAACAACTAGAATTATGAACATTTGAAATAAATAGGTTAAGACACCAAAGCATGTGCAAGGATAAAATTATAATCATTTAAAATTATAAGAAATTTCACTTCATGACATTTGGATAACCCAACCTACTCAAATTAGAAGACTAATGATTAAATCACCCTTTAAGACACTTTAAATGGGATGCATGAGTCAAATCAGCCAAACTTTGACTAAATTTAAATTAATTAAAAAATTACAAAATTACCCTTAAAAGCAATTTGAACATTTCAAAATTTTAGTACCTTTAAAATCTAATTGGAACTCATTAATAAAGCATAAAGTAATCAACAAAACCATAATTAATAGAATAATGAAGGTTAGATTTGTAATTTTCCTAAAAATATAAATGTACCCTTCTTAGTCCTCAAACTAGAACATGAAAAGATATAAAATCATAAAAGTTAAACTCAGTGTTCATTAATTAATGAAACAACTAATACATAAGAAAATTAGATTAATCAAGGTTAATTGGAGGTTTACTTATAATTTCTCAAAATTATAAATATGACCTTGGTTGTTTTTAGCGCTTAAAACTAAAACTCTTGAACTTAAAATTTGATGTACATAACTTTAAAGCTTCTAATAAAATATCAAACAATTATTAAACATTAAAATTTGTATGTTTAAAAATGGATGGGTGTAACTGTGTAATTTTCCCAAAATTACAAATGTACCCTTTTCATTATTAGACTTAATGAAATAAAAAATATTTAAAAATTGAAATTATCAACTTGTCACTTCAAATTATTCAACAAAACATTAAAACAAAATTAAAAAATTTTCACTCTGAGATGAAGAAGGTTTATGTTAAAATTTATAATATTATAAATATACCCCATAATGAACTAAAACCTTAATAAGACTTTTTTAGAGAACTTTGAATCAAACAAAATCCTAACCAATAAATTAAGCAAACAAAAGTGAACTAAGATATAAAAAGATCAAACTAAATTATTAAAAATCATTCAACAAATAAAATGTCATAAAAAGTTAACTCAAATAAAAATATTAAAAAAACATAAATTTAAAGTGAACCAAAAAAATAAAATTCATTAAAGCTTAAGCTTGAACTTAACTAAAAAAAAAATCTAGTTTGTGTGGTATTTTTGGATGAGGTAACTCATATTTGCTAATAAGAAATCCTCTGATTTCTCATAGCCAACTAAACCACTAGCAATAAAAATCCCATAACTATGGAACCATAGGATATTGTGCAAGATTTTCTTAAAAATCAAATCACTTAGAAATCAATCATATTAAAAATTAAAAGACAATCATCTTAAAAATCAAATCAATCAATAAATAATTATATTAAAAAAAACAAATTAATCAAAATATTATTATATTAGAATCGAATTATATAAAAGACAATCTAGTTAAAAATCAAATAAAAGTCGATTAAAAAAAATCACAAATTCAAAAAGTTTGAATGGACATTAAAACATAAAATGAACCCCTGATAAAGAAACAATACTGAATACAATTTGAGCCATAAATCACCACGAATATTTGAAGATCTCTTGGAAGATGCAACTTATGGTTATTGACAAGAATCTTTAGGTCAGATTAGGTTACATACCTTTCTAACAAACTAGATCAGGGAAAATCATGGCCACCTTGATTAGATATCATCACCATATTCATTTAACTATACTTTTACTAACTTCTTAGACATTGTAAGGCATTAATTCTTTGGAGGTTTTAGGATTGTGTTAGGTGAGTTTGCTTCATTGTGCTTAGTGCATTTGTCTGTTTGTTCATTAATTCTTTGTTAAGAGAAACAAATATCCTTTATTTTTTTGTATTAGATTTTATTTACATGTTTCTAGCTGCATAGTAAGCTCAAGATGTACTAACTTTATTTTGCAGGGTTACTATAGTTAAAAACTTACTATCATAATAACATACATTTTCTTGCCCGCTAAGTCACCTTTTATTTTTATAATTTAGGTTGTGTTTTGGTTAGTTAACTTTCAACATCCATACTATCCAAAAGAGGATGAACACAAAGCGAGGGATGAACATCAACTAAACCAACATTGATATTTGGATGATGATGACTTAGGTTGGTGCTTTGTTTGTGTTTCTTCCAAGATTTTTGGTTGACACAATAAGAATTGCATTTTCTACACAAATTAAATAGCTTTTACTTAATTTTTTAAAATTAAATGAAACTCATTACTAAAGTGATTTTGCATAAGATTACATTTACCATCCTAGAAACAACATGCATGCAACCAGATTGATATTAAACAAGATGGAGTAGAAACATATTTATGACTTATGAATAATCATGAAAAGATCATCATAGGCATATGTATAACATATTATTCATATTCTTTGATTTTCAGGTCCTCATCGCATGAAAAGGGTGGTTTGTTCTGTAAGGAATGTTGTCTTATAGAATGAGTTTGCCTTCGCATATTAATTAGCCTTATGAACAAATCTTCAAAACATTTATTATCAAGGACTTTCCTGATATATTACACAGCTTACTATGATCACTCAACACTAAAAAATAACAAAAAAAATGAAATGCTTGAGGTGATGAGCTATAAAATTATAGATTTTAAATTACAAAAAATTATTCACATTTGTCTTAGGATATTGGACACACCAGTCATACATAGGCAGCTTGATTTATAATGAAGTTGTAAGACCTACTTTTCCTAATAAATAATAGCATATCTAATCTTGCATTCATTGAAACCAGTCATACTTGATTATCGCTATGATTAGCGGATGTAGATGACAACTTTTTCTAAACAGGTTTATAAGTCCATTTCATTTTTATTTGTCATATTTTTTTTTTCTTAGATTAGGTTTCTAAGGCTTCACTTATTCAAGTTAACCTCACTTTAGTCTTATGATTAAGAGGTTGCTTGTCTAGTTATGACATAAGTCCCCATCTCTTAGTCTTTCTATAGATCATATATCATGTGATATAAGTCTTAAATTTCTAATGAAATGACAATATTAAAAATCAAATAAATCTCTTTCAAAATCATTAAAGCCAAACAGTATAAGAATTGTGATGTCATTGAGTTTCTTAGAATCTTCAACATCTTCAACTCTTACTTTGGGTTATTTTAATGACTATTCCACTTTAGAGTTTTTCCTATTCAAAATTAGAGATAATCAATTATGAAAACCTATTCTTAGAATTTTCTTCAAGATAAAACCACAGCCTTGATCGAAATTTTCCTTAAGTAACTTTAGTTGCTTAAGTTGTAATTAACTATAAGGGTTTTCCTTTATATGAATTTTTTAAATCATATTTTATATAAATCCTATCTAGTTTTCAGTTTAGATAAAATATTTGTCGGTTTTAATTCTAGACCATTGTAAAGATTTAATTTTTCTAGGTTTAAATAATCAAACTTATTATGAAGTGAAATTTTTATCTCTCAAGATAATATATTACTTTTGATACCATGTTGAATTATTTAAATAAATATATCCTTGAATATATAAGGTTCTTTAGAGACATACTGTAAAAAAATAAAACAGACAACTGCCTAAAAAATAGAAATTGCTAATTTAGGTTTGTAGTGGAAAGTAACAACTTAAGTTGGTCTAGTTGACCTACTTAGAGATTTCAAAGTGAAATGAGTTGAGCTAAAGATATGTTTTCTAAAATCACTTATATGTATAGATTAAATTTGACATTTGAATTAAAATAAAGTGTTCAAATTTTAGGGTGATTTTCCTCGATAGAAGGCTACATTTTATGTGTTTAGTCATGAAAAAGTAGATATCAAATGATGATTTAATTGACATAATTTTATCAAGATCATGCTGAGAGAGCTTTTTATTGATTAATTTAATAATTTGAGCCATATTAATTTACTTAGACCATTTTGAATCAATGTTGTATTAATTAACCCAAACAAGCAAAATCTTAGTTTAAAAATGTTATGTCCAAACCATATAATATTTGATTAGAAGGATCTGATCAATTTTTTTATTAGATCTGTTAAGGGTGAGGTTTGTTTAGTAAGTTTATTGGGCTCATTAAATTTTATGGACATTTGAGTGATGATAGATTAATTCATATCCATTGTAAGAAGTAAGTTTTATGAAATCAATACCATAGGTCAAGAATTGTGATTTGAAGTCATTATCTTAGTCAAAATAATATAATTTGATGTTAACCCCAATCATACATTACCAACATATTTGGAAAATTGAAAATATTAGATATTGATAGTGTAAATAGTTTAAATATAAAGAGTAAACAAGAGTAATTCTCTTTATCATACATCATATCTGATGCAATCATTAAGAAAACTGAATTTCCATAGTAATTTTAGCTTTAATATCTGGTGCAGTGTAACTTCTGATGCTAACATTTTTAATATTTTATAAACAATAGATCTTTTGAAGTGTTATCTTTTTTAATCCATCTTGCTCATTAATAATACTGCTTATTTATGTTGTCCTCATTTTTTAATAAGGCAAAAATCATCTCTTCCTAAATTAGCGATAGAGCCTAAGACCTAGCCTTTACAATTCCTTAGTGGCTATCTTAGAGGACTAGTTGATTGTGGAACCCAAATTATAACCAAAACCAAATCTTCAATCTCCTTGATTTGATATTCATTAGACTTGATACATAACACATACTATTTTATGTTGAGATTGATCATGGTTGGAATATCTGAAACCTAAAGCTTGTGCAACCTGTAGGTTTTTAATATACTTTTAGATGACTCATTGAGCACTCGGACTTCACTTCAGATCTTAAGCATCCATAGACCTTTGGCACATCTTATGAACTTTGTTGGTAAGGCTTATCCTTTGTCTTAATCAACTTAAGAAACCCTGTAGGACTCACCTAATCAACTTTTTCCTCTCTTCTAATTAAATCTTTTGGTTTAAAGTGAGCACAACTTGCTTGATGTTTACTTTTAGCCATGACTGAGCTAAGGTAAACAAAGTCTGAAATTTAGACAACTTGACTCAACAGCACTAAAAAATTCAATAATTCAAAGTTATTTCACTTAAACCAAAATTGAATTTCAAAAACAAAAGCGACAATTCAAAATCAATAAAATATGAAATTTAGATAACTTGACTCAGCAACACTAAAAATTTCAATCATTAGAAAGAAATTAAAAAAGCCAAAATTAATAAACAAGCTTGAATTTAAATTAATACACACTTAAATTGATTTATAACAAAAAGAAAAGTTAGAACAAAATTTAAAAAAAACATCAAAAAGAAATGAACAAACAAAAAAACTAACATAACATGATTCAATACCAACTACAATTTAACCTAAATATAAAATCCAAAATAATAATAATTTTTAATTTATCAAATAAATTCCCTTAAGGCAAAGATAAACCAAACAAAAGGAAATAAGTTAGAACTAAATAGAAAATAAAACATATTTAACATATGGGCAAAACATAAATGCAAATCAAATTTATAAGTCTAAAAATTCATTCCCAAAATAATCTACAAACAAACTTTAAATCCTATAGAAAACTCATCACTCAAATACATCCTAAATCAACTTCAAATACACACAAATCCAATTATCAACCAACCCTCAAGGCGTCCTTAAATCCTAAAAAATTCCAGTCACCAAACAACACCTAAACTTCACTCAAATCTGAAACCAAACAACCTTAAAACTTCATCTAAATTTTGCACATATTCAGCCCAAATCCACCTCTAAAACTTGACCGGTATGAAACCAAACAACCCTTACATACTATATAGATTATGTTTATATTAAACTCAAGACAATCTTGAATCTAAGAACCAAATAGCTATCAAATAGAAATGTCTCTCATTTCCATTTTATTTCTATATCAACTTAGTCCTCAAATAATCTTCATTGGTTGAATCAACAATCGCCATTGGTTCCACCATCACTGTATAATTATAGAATTTAAACAACCAATTATGTTCACTGATGTTAAACCAATTGCTCCTCAATTCATTAGAGCATCTGAGTTCACTCTTAGCTAAACTAAGACCTAACCCAAATAGCCATGCTAGGGTAAAACATAAACAACAAGCTCCACACTTCCCATTTCTTTGGATAGATGGCCACCCTCCATTAATGAAACTTATAACTGTGTAGAATGTTCTCACTCCTCTGTCAGCTATTAACAGTTGCACCAATGATTAAAGTGGTTGACTCGACCTACAACTGCCTATAAAAGCTCAATGGAAACTCTAATTTTAGGTTGTTTAGAGTATGTCAAGGCATTGAACATGAATTCCACCTGTTCTAATAGTTTCCCTCCAAAACACCTAGCGAGTTATGTGAGTTTCTCCGAGCCTTCACAAGACCCCCCATTAAAAGTTTCTAAATCGGAGCTCCATCCAAACTAGGACACTCTTAATTTCCCACATCTAATATGTAATTCCTCTATATAAAGTTTTGAAATGCTTCAATGAGCTTTAAAACCCAATCCTCCATTTGATTTCTATTTATTCAAGCCATCTACACCATTGTCATTCCACAATCACACACCTATTCGATCGAGCTCATACTCCAAAACAACGGAGCTCTCAAGTGATTGTGTTAGAGCACTCAATTACCTAGATTACCACTACATTGCATGGCATTCCTAGAAACTCAGTCTAAGGTTTACGGTTGGTGTTTATTTTTGAAGAGAATCATAACCTCATGCAAATCTGGTCGTTAGATGTATAAGAATATGGTGTTTGATCAATTTGTATGAATTTCTTTTGTTTGGTTTGGTAATGATGTGTGGGATCAAGCCTCGTTTCATCTACGATCATAGACGTATGTTCACGTAGAAATGGTAAATGAATACAATCTGTTTTACAACTTAGAAATAGACTCTTGATCTGTCGCATCATTTGATCGAAAGTCTAATGACATTAGGATACTATAATTGGTAATGATCAGAATACCAATCATGATATGTCTGTTTAAGTGAACAAATCAGGCATAAAAATAACGAGCCTTTACATACATAGCACCCAAAACTTTCATATTTATCTATTCTCACATATAATATTTCATAATTAGAAACATTATATGAAAACTAATACTTAATATCACATTTTAATAGTCAAATCTATCTTTTCATCCACAAATTAAGCGCTATGTGTAAATAAATGAAAGTTTAGGTTTGAGATAGACAAATCCATAAGAATTAGGTAATTTTCCCTAAAAAATAAATTAATAAAAAAGATTTATTTGAGATTCAAGAAAAAGAGTAGAATAATTAAAAAACCAAAATCCGGTACTGAACATGTATATAATTATCTTAATGAGCTGAAGACATAAAATTATAATTAAATTATAATAAATAAATTAAATATTGAAAGGACATAAAATTTTTACAGCATGTTAATATGACTATGAGTAGCTCTGTCCAATTTTTGCAAAATTTTACATATGACGTACTGAGACATATTAAAAATTTTGTTCATAAATATTCATTAAATAACAATAAAAATAGAATAATTAATTAAAAACAAAAAGTAATCAAAATTTTATTAAGCTTAAACCATTGTTTGCTATAATTGAAATTAAATAATACATTAATATTTGATGTGTGCTTAAAAATTTGCGGTGGTAGAGTAACAAGTTATTGGCTTAGCGTTGTACGAAAGTTCAACACACACACAGTTGAAATAGAAATAAGCGGTAATGACTCCAGAAGTTTTTACCTAGAAAACCCGTAAGGGAAAAACCATGGCGCATGACCCAGTTGCAGAAATCCACTATTGATTGATGATTACAAAAATCCCTTGTCCTACAGACAGGAAAGAGTAATTATATTTTTCAAGGTACAACGTCGACTGACGGCGTCTGGTTGGAGGTAATCGATGACGGTAGGTGGAGGTTGACGACGGGCGGTGGTCGTCTGAGGTCAGCGGTGGTCGTCGGCGATCGACGGTTGATGACAGAGGCCGGAGGTGGTCGACGACGATTGGTGGGATGCTGAGTTGCAGTTTCTCCTCAAGACCTCACGCTCTCTCTAGACTTCATTTTTTTTCATGAGAGTGATGAGAATCTATTTATAGTGTTATGGGTGCAATTAATGCAAGAATATAAACTATTTTGATCAGACGGTTTTGAGAGCTTCCCTCGATCATACAGCGTTTAATGAACATTTGAGTGCATTAATGATGTCAGAATTGAGTGATCTCAGGCTAGTTGGATTCTTCTTATTGAGCCGCTCGATTTGAGTATAAACTTATCATATTTGATAGCCGTTTGACTTTCCAAATATATTTATAAATTTTCTAATTGTGGTTTAATAACTAGATCTGAGCTTGATTTGACTTGAATTAGATTAGTTTACATATCATTATGACTGTCTCATCAAACCAGTCAGTTTGACTATAAGTTTGCTGAAATCAGAGCTCTTGATGACTTTTTATCAAGATTTAAATGTTTCTTGCTTAAAATACATCTTGAGATTCATGTCATGCCTCGAGATTGATGTTGGATCACGAAATTTTTTTTGTGGTGTATCAATATTAATAATCTTAATTGAATTAATTGCATAAATAACCATTCAACTTTAAAAATCT
>NEWO01000810.1:24008-59640 GCA_003013225.1 Phalaenopsis aphrodite
TACAAATAACTCCTAAGAATCAAGAGAAAATAACTTTTACCAGTCCTTATGGTACATTTGCTTTTAGAAGAATACCCTTTGGTTTATGTAATGCCTCTGCTACATTTCAAAGATATATGATGATATTTTTTATGATTTAATTGAAAAAGGAATTGAAGTATTTATGGATGATTTTTCAGTGTTTGGAACTTTATTTAACTCATGCTCAGAACATTTATCAAAAGTTCTTAAGCGCTGTGAAGAAACAAATTTAGTCTGTAATTGGGAAAAATGTTAATTCATGGTTGCAGGAGGAATTATATTAGGACATAAAATATCAAAAAATGATATGAAAGTAAATCCTGCTAAAATTCAAGTGGTGGCTAATTTACCTTATCCAACAAATGTAAGGGAAATTAGGAGTTTTTCAGGACATAATGGATTCTACTAACGATATATTAAAGAGTTTCAAAAATTGCTAAGCCTTTACGCCATTTACTGGAAAAAGATTCAATTTTCAACTTTAATGAAGAATGTCTTAAAGATTTTGACTTATTAAAAGAAAAATTAGTCACTGCACCAATTTTAGTTTCACCAGATTGAGGAAAACCTGTTGAACTGATGTGCGATGTTAGTGATTATGTTATTGGAGCTGTTTCAGGACAAAGATATGATAAAATTTTCAAGGTAATTTACTATGCTAGTAAAACTCTTAATTAAACTTAATTTAATTATACAACAACTGATAAAGAGTTATTAGCAATAGTATATGCATTTAATAAGTTTAGATCATATTTAATTGGAAATCATTGCATAGTGTATACAGATCATTCTGTTATTAAGTACCTAATGAAAAAGAAGGATGTTAAACCTAAACTTATAAGATGAATTCTTCTTTTGCAAGAACTTGATTTAACAATAGTAGATAGTTAGAAAAACTTTGTTCATTTGTCCATGCTTTAGTTAGAAAATCAAATTACTGATCATTTGTCAAATTACTGATCATTTGTCCATGCTTTAGTTAGAAAAACTATTCTATTTTGAAAAAGAAATTAATGAACATTTTCCAAATGAAAAACTGTTCAAAATTAATGATTGGCGTGTTCCATGGTATGCCGACATTGTAAACTTTCTTGTTAGTGATATTATACCCTATGGAATGACATACCAACAGAAGAGGAAATTTATTTCTGAAGCTAAGACTTATTTTTGGGATTCTAAGTAGTTTTTTTTATCTTTCTCCTTAAAATGATAAGTAATTAAAGTGTTGGATGGAAGATGAGGAGAGTATTGATCTTTAATGTTGAAAGAAGTTGTGATAATTTAAATTCATGTACTTCATTTACTTCTTGATTTGGTCTATCCATATGTTAAAATTTGTTGTGAGAACATGTAAGAACCGGGCTGGTATTGTTTCAGTCAACAATTGGAAAGAATCACATGAGGTTGTATGAATGAGAATGTAATTCATATGATTTAGTGCAAATAAATAGGGAAATAATCTTTAAAGTGTGTAGAGTTAGAGGACTTTAAAGTGACAGGTTAAAGCCTCCAACTTGGTTTATAGTTTTAGGTTCTGATACGAGATGTTAGCCCCCAAGTGTAGGGAATCGAGGGAACTCTAAAGTGAGAGCTGGTATCTTCCCTGTCTAGTCGGTCTTCAGAACTATTCAAACTTTAAATTAGCCAATATTCTTTATAGCATCTCTAATAAGGGTAAAGAATATAATTGCTCCTCGCATACTTCCACAACATAATTTTTATACTTATTGCTGATTCATAATAAGGAGAAAGGTATTTTCATATCAAGTGTTTTTCCTTACATAAACTCAAGTTATCTTTATAAGTTTTTATTGTTTTGTCAAAATATCAAAAATACCAAAAAAGATTTGAATTTTAATTACTATCAAACTACTATAGTTTAAGTAATTGTTTTTTAAGAATAGAAAGTTTGTTGTTCAATATTGCAAATTGCAAAATTTTCCTGTGGGTTCGATATTCAGGTCTTAATCAAAAAGTCTTATATTACTTGATAAAGATGTGTATACCTGCGTAGTATCTCAATATATAAATTAAAGAGTTAAATTCTTATTTTCTTCAAGACCAAGTTTTTGGTTTTGTTGCAAAAGAAATATAAGTGAAAATTATAATTAAAGTAATTGTTATACTATTGCATATAAGCAGTTATCGGGGATCAGGCGCAAGCATGAGGAGGGTCACCATATGAGAAATAATGTGACATCATATAATCTTTTGACAATTTTGGGACGCTACGTCATGCACTTGTAGATTGTTTCAGTCACGCTGGGATACACGAAAATTCTAAAAAAAAGGTCATTATTTGAAGGCCAATATATAGGAATTTGGTTAAATTATAAGAGGACACTGGCACGTTACACTTATGGTGATGTATAGTCCACAATTTCAGTTCAGAAAATGAGATTGCACTTTAAAAACAGACACAGTCGGCTTGTTGGGTCATTTTTCGAGCTCATGCAAACCATGAAATGACTCATTATGAGGTATAATTTCAGACGATATGTAACATTATGTGATACAAAAAAATGAGGTGTCAGAAAGTGATGCACCATCATTTGTGAAATTGGAGTCGGGGGCATGATTTTCAAAGCATAAGAGCAGAGGGTTTAGATATCATCTTAAAATAGATTTGGTTGTAGAAAACTTAATTGAGTTTTTTAAATAATGAAAAATAAATTATAAAAAAACGGAATTCAAATTTAAGATATTAAAAAAATGATCATCTTTTTTAATTAATGGCTTATGTCCTTCCACACTACGACAACTGCTGCTAATAAAATCATCTCCTCTTTAACCATCACATGACTTAACTTTGGAACAAAAGTGGTTTCTCATTTCTCAAGCTGTTGGACTGTCGTAGATTTGTCCAAGTGCCCGAAGGGAAAATAAGATGAATGGAATGGAGCATGCAAGCCAAAGCCATAAAACTCTGCAACATAATTAACAGTGGCTATGTAGACTCTGCTCGAACAACAATAACAGGAAGAAGATAAAAAACATAAGTAGTTCCACATACCAAACAGCAAAAAAAAAGGGTAAATTGAGAGGCAACTCCTAATTAAGAAGCTCGAAATAGTGGAGACAATGCACCACATATGCAGATATATGCCCGCTGGTGCTCGGAACCTCTCTAGCTATCTTCCTCGAAGCAGAGCCTTCTCAGCGGTGTCAATTTCCTCCAAGATCCTGGCTTTCCGCTTGGCGGGTATTGGAGCGGTTGGACCAAAGTTAATGTAATGGCCGGAGACAGCATTAATGGCGGAGTACACGTCCCGGAATGAGGCCCGACCAAGCAGGGACTTTTCCCTGCGGTACTTGGCCACCCAGGTGTTGGATGCCTGACGCAGCTCCGCCACAGCCGACGTCACGCTAGGATCCTTCTTGTCCATATTGACTGTAGACCTCATTTTGTTTATCACCTCCGCTGTCTCCTTGACATATTCATCGTCTACCTCCGCCGCTGCAAATGCTTGGCCAGGTGCTGGCGCAAAACTAAACAATATCCCTGACGCAGCTACGGAAATTATAACTTCTCGCCGCCCTAAAATGCCTCTGCTGCAACTGTTAAAGCTTACGGATGCGTTGATTGTAACTTGCTGGGGCTTAGAAGGGATGATAGATGTCGGCTTTGGGGTGGGTGTCGTAAAGCTTAGAGATGTCATCGCCAAGATTGAAGATTGTAACTTGAAGTATATGTAGGCAACAAGATATTACCTTGCTTCTTTTATTTGCTGATCCGATCAAGATAGGCAGGGCAAGGGAAATCCAGATCTCTTCACCAAGACATAGGGCGGGAGCTCCAGCAAAAGAGAGAGAGAGAGAGAGCGGAGGGTTTACAAAGAAGAGGTAACAATCGAAGAGCCGAACAAGCAAGCTTAAAAGGTGCCACGTCGGCTTATCATCTTATCCTACAGACTTGGCCTGAGATGAATAACGTTGGATTCATCATCCATCATCGATTCACGAACGGCTGATACAGCTAAGGAGAGTGTTCTTCGTCTTTGACGGATGTTCATGTTTCTTTTTTTATAAATAATCCTAATTCTTCATTAACTTTAGAAGTTATGTGGTGATTAGTATTTTAAAGTTGTGATAAGCCAGAGGGGACATCTCAATTTTTACATGAAAAATTTTGACATGGGAAAAAACCCCATGAAATCTTAGCTCAATTGAAATAATCCACTATGAATAATGACTAAACATATATACTCTTCTCCTAAATTAGGCTCCTAAATTAGGGAAGATAGACCATCCTTATAAACATATAATAGTGGTTTGTCGATAATAATCATAATCTAACTATAATGAATGTAGTTTTCAATAATAGTACGCTGCAAGAGTCATAGTCGATTGTTATGGACGCAATGGTCCGTTTTATAGATGGTGGTTGTAGTGTCAACTTGTCGTATAGGTCATAGTAGCAAACTATGGTGGTAGTTGGTTATGTGGATTACGGATGGTTGCTTTAGGGATGTTGTTTCGCTACATAGGCCATAGTGGGAAGCCATAAAAGATGTAAGCCACATAGGCCATAGTTGATCACATGAGTCATAGTAGTGAGATGTGATGACAGTTATAACCCTCAGGGGCCAGATTCAGGAGATGCACTAGTTATGAACCGCGTAGGACATAGTTTCACTTAGGTTGTAGTGGTAAGTTGTGACGATGTGGGGGCGGAGTCGGGATTTGCATAAACTATGAACAACATAGGTTGTAGTTGGTCACATACGTCATTGTAGTGAGTTGTGATGACATTTGTAGACCACAAGGGTCAGAATCGGGAGTTGCACGAGCTGTGAATCACGTAAGTCGGAGTTAGATGGAGGCAACAGTGATCAAAGTTTTTCGGAGATGGCGTCTTCCTGAGTTGGATGAAGAAGGAAGCCAGAGTTGGGCGGAGGTGGTGGCCAGAGTTGGATGGAGGCTGAAGCGTCCATAGTTGGCCAGAGGTGGCAGCAACCAGAGTTGGTTGGAGGCTGCATCGTCTGGAGTATGTTGGAGTCGGCTATAGTCGATCGAAGTTGGACGAAAGCGACAAAGGTTGAAGGTGCTAATGGCCGGTGGAGGTTGCAGGTGGTGTTTGTCATTGGAGGCTTCTATAAGAAGCAGCAACGCCCCGAGGTGGTGACTTCAATCAGAGTTGGGTAGAGGTAACGAAGTGAGGTGGAAATGACTAGGATTGGGTGGAGGACATGACGGTAGTGGCCTGCAGTGGCGGTGGTTGATGGCGGTGGCAGACGGATGCAGTGGTAGCTGGAGGCTGAAGTTGGTTGGAGGTCGCAACATCCATTGTTGACTGTATGTGATGGCAACCAAAAGTTGTGATAATCGGAAATGACGGCCCAATGTGGTGGCAGTTGGAGGTGACGAAGGTCGGAGCTGGACTGTTGTGACAGTGGTGGTTAGAAGCAGTAGCAGCGAGCAGAGTTGGTCGGATGTGCAGTGCAGAATGTAGGTCCATAGACTTTGGCTTTCTCCTTGCGCAAGATTTAACTCCCCTTCTAATCAGGTGTAGGGCTCTATTTATAGAGTTCAAGTTGCAAACAAGGAAGGAATCTGGAACACTCTTGATCAAAAAACCGAGAGAGATCTCTTTGATTGGTCGGCATTTGATGGATATTCGACTCACTTAGGGTCTATTTGAGGCGGCTGCAGCTTACTAAAAAACAGTTGTGAAGCTATTGAATAATAATTTAATGCTCAAAAGATGTGATGGCTATTACAGTTTGTTCTTAGGTCATATTGCAACTAGAAAGTTGTCACCTTACCGAGCTAAAAGCGGTGGGAAAATGTAGATTTCAACAGCAGCTTTTTGAAAAGGTTGTCAAAATATAGATTACCCAAATACACAAAACTGTTGTGCGGTGCCCTGCCACCGCCCCAAACGAACCCTTAATGATTTTAAATATGAGTGATCATGGGCTTGTTAGATTTGTCTTATCGAGATGCTTAATTTGACTATAAGAATGTCATAATCAAAATATGTTTGACCTGTCAATTATATTTGAAAAGTTTTCAAAAGTGATTGAATAGCATGATTCAGACTCATCTTGTCGACCTGATTAGTTTGACTGTAAGTTTGTTGAAATTAGAGTTATGAATGACTTTTAATCAAATTTTAAATGTTTTCTACTCAAAAATTCACCTTGAAATCCATGAAATGCTTCAAGATTTGTGCTGAATAATGAAAATTTGTGATGGCATATCACCTCCTTTTTTTTACAATTGAGAAATTTCTTCTCAAGCAAATGTATTTTTTTTGTGCAAGTTGAACACTCAAATGAGGCATATTAAAATTCTACACTTTATTTATAACCAAAATGATATACATTTAAACATGCAAACCATTCTTCCTAGTTTTTTAATTGCACCTAAAAGAATGGCCTATGAATGACTTTTACAAATATAGATTTTTTTCTAGTGTTGAGTTTGAGATTAACCGTGAATCGCACTTAAGGTATAGAGCATATGTGACGAGAGAGAAAGAAATGAATGTTAATGAATAGTATCATCTCTTTGTAAAATATTTGTGCTATTAATAAAAGAGTTAATACAATAGTGGAATTATATTCTTACCTCCATGTATGGAAAGTGTTTACTGGATATTCTTGATATTTTATAAGTGGTCTTATCATCCGGTTTTCTTTTGACTTGACCTACTAAACTTAGCTGATTTGGCTCTACTCGGTCAACTCAATCAGTTGAGCTTGGTTGGTAGGGTTTGGTCAACTGATCCAACCTCGTTGACTATCTTTAATCTCTGACGAGGAGTCTTTAGTTCTTTGTTAGAGCATAGGAGCTAGCCCTTCCAGTGGGTAGACTCCACGGTGGGAATGGCTATCGCATCGAGTCGGCTTTGTTGTTGCTGATGGCTCATATGGTCTTTTGTTTCATTTCTGGTCGCATGACACCTTTTTGACCTCATTTTGGTGAGGTATGTTTCCATCTCTAGAGCATAGGATCTAGTCATAGGACTTTTCTATTGACTCTTCTAGAATACTAAAATTGGGATCAACACCACTTAGAAATTTGAATCGCTTCTTGACTCCTTGTAATCTTACATGTGTGATTTCAAATCATCAATATTTATTTGATTCAATTGGAACCAACATATTGAAACTCAAGTTGAGTTCCCATAAAAACTGAAAAATGCCTTAAGAAGTCCTCTTTGACTTAGGGGTTTTAATTCTTTGACACACCACAATTCACACACGACACACAAACACCATGTACACATATACCAAAATCCACATACAATTCACTAACCAATATCAAAATCAAATTTAAAATAAAATGAAAGCACTCGTGATACTAATTTGAGACCTATCGATGTGTGTTGAGGGATGTGCTACCGAGTTAGTCCTGTTAGACTTTAGCTCTCGCTTAGGCGAAGGCCGGCCGACATTTTGCTTGTCAGATGACTCGAATTGGATTGATGAATGTTATTTGTCGCATCACGCGTGAAGTTAGCATAAATTGACCTAGTTGTTGATGAATTTGTCAAGACAACCTCGGATAATGAATTAGACCGTGCGAGCACGTTTGGGACGTCAATTTTACCTAGAAAGAACACTCACATTAATATAGTTTTACATACAAGCTAGAAATGTGCAAATCAAAGCTTTTAAATATTAAACAATAATAATAATATAATGTAATAAAAAAAAGAGAGAAAAACTTCATTTAAGCACATGTGATCTTCTCCCCTATGACACTCATGCGATCAACCCTAGCTCATCTACATACAGTCGAAACCCTGGTTGTTCCTCACCCTAAACCACTAGTCATCTCTTTTCTTATCGTGCTTTTGTTATGTCGAAGAAATTTGAAGCTCGGGTGTCTTCTTCCAACTTCGACGAGCTCGGGGCCTGATACGATGACAAGTATCGCGAAACTGCAGAAAGGTTATTTGGGCATGTTATATAGATTAGATATGTTTTATATTATCTGGTTTCCTAATTTTCTATAGGGTCAAACCCAATAGTTAATTACATCTTAAGCGTCTAAAGTCACATAAGAAAACTCTCGATTAATATTAGATGTTTTGTCTTCAAGAATTCAAAGTTAAATTTTCACGATTGGTCGTGGGAAAGTCAAGTGAAAAGGGTTCGAGTAATAACAGTTATTTTGGAGGCAAAAGGGGCAAAAAATAGGAGATGTCATAGATTTTGAGGAGTGCCTCAATGACTTCCCAAACAATACTATTATTTGGCTTTATTATATTATTTAAGTGTTTACTTCCACAAATTATTTAAAATTTAGGGCTTACACTTGCATAATATGTAATCATGCAAATACCCTAAAAAGATAGAATGATTTACATCTTACCGAACTAACAACCTCAAGATCCTAAAAGAAGTTAGGGCTTATGTCGCACGACAAAAGATTGTGTGAAAGGCTAAAGATAATGTGAGCATTTACTTCATACGATATGAATGACCTCAAAATCCTAAGGATTTATGTTCATTAAAACTATGAAAAGTTTAGCTGAGGTTCATCATTCACTTCATGTTTTATCTTGTTCGCCGACTGAAGTTGTCCTCTATCCGCTTACATCCTCATCTTGCTCCCCAGGAAGCTAGCTACACGCTCCTTAATGTGACGATTTTGGGTTCTAAAAGTGCGTTTGAAATAACAATTTATTGGTTATTGTTAGGCGTAGAGTTTTGTGGTAGGGTCACTTCTAAAAAAGTGGCTTACTGTCCTCTACTCTAGGGGTCTTTTATTTGCATAGTAAGTAACAGAATAATGATGTTGCTTGAACAAACAAAATCTATACGATAAAGCACAGTAAGAAAGAAAGTAGTAGCACATATCACCATTTACAAATGAAATTCCTGCTTGTAAGGCAGAGTAAGATTATTAACTCTCTCTGTCTCTCTCTAATGTTATGATCAATCTTTATCCACATAAAAAAGTTTAATGAAAAATCATTAGGATTGGCAATGAGCTTGAATTAAAATTTTGATTTGTGATTAGAGTGTCATTAAATGAACTCAAGTCACTTAATTTTTACAAAAAGATTTACGCGTATACACCACATAATTCTTATATATATACACATTTAGCACGCTTAAGTTCTAATATTTATTTATGCAACATTTTAATGTGATAATAAAAAATAATATTTTTATTTAAAAAAATTAAGCAGTTGTGATATCAAAAAAGAAGAGTCGAAAAGAATAACGATGTTTTGCATCCAAAGTCCTTTTAGGCCTACTTGAACGAATAGGACAGGCAGCATATAACTATACATAATACAAGATGGGAATGAAAACTTTGGCTACGCTTTAATTAAAACAGTTGGTTCTTTTGCGAGCTGCAACGTCCGGTCCAGATCGACCGGATAGCAGCTCAACGCCCTCACCACCACCTAGTCGCACTTTAACCGGCAAAGAAACGCCAGCGGCTGCAGCCCTAATCCAAAACTAAACCTACCGACTGCGACAACAAACAAGCTTTTTTTAATCTCTAGAGGAAGATGAAGCATTCTAGGGCGACAAGGGGGTTTTCCAGAGATTCCTTGCCCCCGATAGCCGTTCCTGATCCTCCGCATTCCACCATACCCTGCGCTATCGCCCGCTTGCCGCCGCCGACGCCTACGCCGCCGAATCTGCAGCCTTGTACCGCTTCGCCCCCAGCGACCCGCAGCGGAGATGACTTCCCGTTCGCCCTCACCGCCGAAATCCCCCTACACTGCCCCCCGATGCTTGGCTTAGCCACCGGCGACACAGATCTCCTTCCAGATCTCTCCCCCGGGTCTCGCCACAAAGAATTCCCGCGGCTCTTCGGAGCCGTTGACGCATTCCTCGCCGAGTACATTTTCCCTCCGCCACCACCGCCTTCCCTGTGCCTGGTAGGTGACGGCGATGATCTACCGCTGCGACATCCAACGACGGCGACGGAGCCTGTCATCCTCTCTCTCTTCAGCAGGATGTCGCCGGAGGAGCTCGATCTCTTCCGCTGAAACTTCGCTAGAGACGCTGGCACATGCCGCTCCTCCCCGGTAACCTCAGTGACAGATGTAGAAACAGAGAAGCTCTCACTGGTGCTGCCCACCTCCGAAGTCCCCTCCGATCTGTCATCCCTGCCGATTTCGTTGCCCCCTTCCTTCTTGATTCCAATATCCTCCACTTTGGACGGCCGTGACGCTTTCAGCCTCGGAGTTTCTGAGAGCACTTCTTTCACTGCCTCCTCCTGCGGCGCCTCCGGCTCCGGCGGCGGATCTCGGCAACCTTGTGCGAATCCCGACGGCAGATGCCGTCTGACTTTGCTCCTACTGAAGCACGCACCCATCCTTAAATGCAGCAACCGACCGAAAAGCTCTGCGGCGACCCCGCTCCTAAGAAAATAAGCTCTCCGACGACATGTGACTGCTACTGCTTAGCCATCTTTCTAGCTGATTACCTGGAAAGTCAAAAGGCAACGGGAGACGCAAATGATTTAGAGTTCTGGCGCGGATAAATTATAAATTTTTAGCAAAAGATTAACGCTGCCTTGGAAGAGTTCTTGAGCGATGGAATAAATTCAGCTGTTAATTATATTTGTAATATTTGAACTTATGAGTTTTTTAGAATTTTGAATGTAATTTTTATTTTAATATTTGAGTGATTATACCTGAAATAATTAGCTTACAAATAGCACATCAGCACAATATCAAAAGTATATTCTTTTCATAAACAATTTTATTACAACTACTACACAACTGAGCTAAACAAATAAACACACGCTCAGTTGTTTCCTCGTATAGGTGTCTTCTTTAAATAGTTGAAATTGCACCAAATAGACCACTAGTATATCTCATAAGTGATAGTGTTCATCAAATACTCAAGCATATTCTTCTCTTCCATAATTGTGAATTGATATCTACTATTGCTCCCGATGTACTACTACACTAAGGCTAGACACCCTATATTTAACCCACCATTAGTGATGTGTACATCACTAAGGCTAGACACCCTATATTTAACCCACCATTAGTGATGTATCTGAGAAATAGATTGAAAACTACATTTGGTTATATAACTCCTTAAACTTATACAATGTTACATGCCTTAGATGCAATCATACCAATAAAAAAAGTTGGAATAAACTATATATCTACATCATGAACTCACACTGCAAAATTGGATTAAATTCAAATTATGATGTTATCAAAAAAAGACTAAATGTTGCAGCACATCATCTAAATGAATCCATAGGGCCATCTAAAAGAGGCCAAGCAAGAGCCCAAATAAGTACCCAATTAAGAGCTCATTCAAGGCCCATCACAAGAGCTCTATCAATAAGAAATATTTAAATTTATATTTTAATATTTATATTTCAATTTCAGTTTTAAAATATTTAAATTTTCAAACTTGAAGGCTTTTATGAATGGTCATAAAAAAATCAATTAAAAAGGTGGTTAGCACATTTCTTTATTAATGATCACCTACCACCTTTCTAGTTTCTTTCTCCTTTTATTGAATTTTTATCATTGTAATCCCTATAAATATACTTGATATGTAAAACTTCATATCAGTTGTTAAATTAAATATTTGAGTGAGGATTTTCTCTCTTGTTGATTAGTGCTTGGTGGCTTCAAATGTTGTCTTTTCTTTGGCGAGATTAGGCATTTATCTTTTTTTTTTTTTCCATTTAAGTTATCTTGGTGACTTCAAGTGTTGTCCTAGGCTATGGGAAGTTATAAACAGTCTTGTAGCACTCAAGTGTACGCCAACATATATGACATACAAAAGTGATGCCAATAGGTACCGTTAGTAAAATTTATCTAGAGCCTCTATTACTTTAAGAAAGTCCAATGTGGCCCATAACTAATACAAATCTATATATCAAGTAAATGCTCTCTCGATCAAATTTCAAGCCATCCTACATAACAATATAAACCTCTTCGTTGTCTTAGATATCAATGTACCATCAATGTTAGTCTAGCCAATCAACAACACTCTTCCTTCGATCATCGAAATGCTAGAATTCGCTTCTATTGACTTCATTTTAAATTTGGGTACTTGTTAGAACTATCATGAGACTCTCTTTGATCAGTGCTACTCCATGTGGTGCCAACATATCATTTACACCATACCTTTCTAAATAGCAGCTTCAACAGTGCAAAAGTTTGCAATGTGTATCAATATCTAATTGCCATATGATTGCCAAATAACTTGAAAAACATTAAAAAATTATAAAATGTAAGTGAATAAACAGATATGTACATCAACTTATCAAGCTCATTTTCATTTAGTGCAATGTTGTGTGTTGGTCGCTCACAAATATGATTTTATCCACCTGTAAGTAATTTAATTATTAGTTTCTACTAGCTTAAAAATTTTGTTAAATATTGTTTGAAATGAGTTATGGAAGATATACCTAAACCAAATGCTCCCTTAACACCTCTGAATCTATCTAGATGATTGCAAACTTGGGTGAGAAGAAAAACAAACTTTTCCCATCTTAGTGATATGCTCACCAACTTTCCGAGGAGCATTCCTAGATGTAGCCATAATCTTATTGGGTACTCTCTCTCTCCTTCAAAACTTTCTCTTTAGCATAGAGCTGGACGTTGGTTCCTGCTCTATTATTGGCACTTGCTTGACATCCTCATTACACACCTCAGTGCGAAGCACCACTTCCTCAACTCCTTCATTATGCGATTAAAAACAAGACTCGACTCCTCATTATCAATGATAAAAATGAAGAAGATGGGGGTTATTTTGGAGTCTTCCTCATCACTTTGAACCTTCACCTACTCCTCTCTCATGTTACTTCTTCAATTATACAACCACAGTCTTGCCAAAGAATGGGCCTTCAATAAGAGGAACTACAAAACATAAAGGAAAACGCATTAGAAATATATTAAAAGATAGAATAATCCAAAATGTTAGTTGAACACACTTACAAACATCTTCTATAGAAAGTCATGGTTGATGGCATTCAGGATTCAAAGTCTTAGCCCTTTTAGTCTGTCAATGGAGACTTACATCTTTTTTTTGAGACAGTTCACAATCTAAGGGGAGATTAGACTTTCATCCCTAAACTTGAAAAAATAATAATACACATTGTCATGATCATGCACTCTAGTCAAACCATCCTAGTATGGTAGGAGAAGAACATGACAAAAATAGTATTTGAATATCTTGGTCATGAACAAGTATCTGAACATATTCATCGAGCAAGGAACCTTATTTTTTCCACTTATAGAGGAAAACTGTCTTGATGTTCTCAAAAGAACCTAGAATCACCTTCGTGATCACTAAAAAATACAAATTAAAGATCTTTATCAGCTTACAGTAGAGGGGAAAACTTAGTTCTATATAGAATTAGTTCTGATAATAGCACAAGCCATTCAAGAAGAAAAAGTTTAGGTATTCGCCCTCTCATCACTCAAAGAGCATTCCACGAAGTTGCATTTGATCTATAATAGATTTAAGTTTTGCCATGTAGCTTGGATGGACTTATCATCACTCTATTAAGTGAGATGTTATTACACTAAGTGAGAGGAGCCATTGAAGAAAGATGTTGGAGGTTATCAAAATAAAAGAGACAAAAGGGAATCTCAGAAGCCAAAGGGCACTAGAATATATCATACATTATTAGCACCTACCTATTTAAAAAGGCAGAGATATTAGGTAATTGAGATGACACTCTCCATTTTAATGGTGCTTATTTTAAATTATTTGATTCAAATTTTAAATGAATTTCAAATATTTGATTTTTATTTTAAAAATTTTATTCATCGTTACAAATGCAATCCAATAATTTCAAACATTTCACATTTCATATCAAAATAGACCTCAAAAAATTATTTAAAAAACATAACTACTTTATTTTTATTTATACAAGGATTAAGTACAACAATTACATAGAAGGGCCCGATCATGGTCCTTGGAAGGGAAAAAAAATATTCATAAAGGCTAGAAATTAAGGTTTATAGAAACCTTGTTAAATTTAAAACATATCTTCACTAAAATTATTTCAATTTTATTAGTAAAATATTAAAATAGTAGTATATTGGGAAGCCTCCTCATTCTTTTCACTCAACACTGTAAAAACTATAAAAACATATCTCCACTAAAACTATTTTAATTTTTATTCGTAAAAAATATCAACATGAAAATACATTTAGTACTAACAATTTGTGTTTCCATAGTTCATCGCAAGAGAGAAATTATTTTAAATCATTGAACTCACTATTCATGAGTTGTGGAGCCAACAATGGAGGTCCACCTGAGTTCACATCGGAGCATTGACATCCCACTGGTCTTTAATTCTCATATTCTTCCTCTTCTTCCTCTTTGAAAGATCCTTTGTTTCACCATATATTTTCTTAAATATTTAGGCCACTATTATAATGACTGCTAATGTAGTATATCAGTGAACACAACAGGAAAGTGTTATAACCAACAGCAAAACGAACGACTTAAATTTTTCATCAATAAAAATGTCATATTTTCTGACGATTTTACAACGGCTCATGTGTTGAATTATTTTCAATGGCATAACAACCGGATATACCGTCGTTTATGAACAGTAGATTAGTTTCCGAGAAAAAATTGTTATTATTATAACCAACACATTTACCTCGTTTATAAGCACATAAAAACCAATGGTCATATGTCATCGGTTATTTACGAACCCATCATTTAGCAGGGCATTAATCGATGAGCTTTTTTAGTAACCGACAGTCAATTCAGCTGGTGTTAATATTAATAGCCTACGGAGTTTTTGTTTGTAAGCTATTGCAAAGAATTTTTTATGCTGCCAAAATTCACTATGCCCCTAAACCCTAATCCCCGATCCCTCTCAGTCTCTCCCTCTCCCCCGTGCCCTAACCCTCCCCTCTTCTTTCCCGGTGACTTTAGCGCCCCTGTGACCGCAGTCTCTACTCAACATAAGTCTTACATTTCTCTAAAACAAAACATGTGAGTAAAGCAATGACGAGCAAACACACCTCAGTAGGCTACTCAAAATCTACGGTAATTTTTAATATAAAAAATATACATATGTTCAAAGAAAATAAATTAAACATGGTGAAAAATTATGTATAATATATATCACAATGCCAAAACAAGAAATTATAATTGTGGTTGACATGTGTTGAGTAACAATATGAGAAATATGATATCATAAGTGCAGGAAAATAAAATAAAAATAAATTTTCATATATAACTCATTTATTCATATTCATCTATGTCCCTAATAACTCTACTTCCACGTATACCTCAACTTGTTAACATCTATTTAGGCATATCAAATGCACAAATGAATAATTACATGGGTGCACATTCTCTTATAACCCTACTTAATAGCACATAACATACAGTCGCTCAACAACAACCACCTGCAACTCTTCTATTTTTATCTTTTTTTGCACATATTTATGATACAAAAGCATATAAATGCTGACAATTTTGATATATCAAATATCACAACATGATACAAAAAATGGCACATACTAATAAATGCAAGCAATAATGTAATTTGTGAGAGAAATAAATCTACACAAGTCGACAAACAAATTCTACAAAACCACTTATATGATATTCAAGCATTTCTTATTCTATAACAAATTTTATCAAGTTTAGCATATGTGTCAAAATATACAAAATATTATAGACTACTCTCGCTAGCGAGAATGTTGACTCTGTAAAGATCAGCAACTATTTGGACAACACTCCGTGAGTTGTGGTCACATCCAAATATGGTAGGAGTGCAAATATGGAGAAGCTCATGCTCGCTCAGACTCTCTGAGATTCTAGCAAGCAGGCTTAATGCATGGCAAGAGGGTTTTAGAGGTTAATCGAAGGCATCCATTATAAAGGAACTAAGGGAAAGAGTTGTTATAGATCTTGAGGCAATGCAACTGATTCCTTTTAATTAATCTAGCACATTTGGTGAAGTAGAAAATAGTGCCTAAATGTTTTTTGTTTTCTTACGTATATTTTTAGGATTTGATTTAGTGAAATCTGATTGGAGCCAAAGTTTACTGAGAAAAGTGATAAAATGGTCTCCCAATTTTTTAAAGGAGCCACTTTAGTCCCATAATTTAGAAAAGTGTCAATTTAGTCATTAAGGCTTATTTAGAATGGAGCTAACATAATCCTCAAATTATTTAAGAGGACTATTTTAGCCACTTCTTAAATAAGTTTGGCATTAATTTGAACTCTTGGACTAAAATAACACTTTATTTTAGTATGGAGATTCGGGTTGGAGTTATAAATAGCACCGCATAAGAAGTTAAACATGAGTTGATTTCACGAGCGATAGTTTTCTGAATAGAAGAAAAAGAATTATAAATTAGTTTATTATATTTGTAAATAATGATGTAAGAATATATATGGATTCAAGGTTACTTGAGAAACTTTTCTTGTTCTACAATAAATTTTATTCTACAATAAATTTTATCACAATTTATTCTACAAAAAATTTTATACAGGATACCACTTATATGATATTCAAGTATTTCTTACTCTACAATAAATTTTATAAAGTTTAGCATATGTTTCAAAATATACAAAATATTATATGCAACAAAATAACCGGTGATAAATATTTTTTTTTTTTTGTCGATTTATCCAACATAATCTAATCTACATCATATAAAAAGTTTCACTGTGAAAAATTTCAATAAATATATCAAAATTTGAGTTAAAAATAATGTAGTTAAAATATAAATTAAATTAATAGCAACTTACCTAGAGCCGAAAAATTTCTTCAACTAGCCCACGTAAATCGACTCTAAGGCCCCCAAATTAAGTCTCTCACTAAAAACTATTTTTTTATCTCTCTACAGTCAGGGATTGGAGAATGAAAAGAAAAAAAAATGCATGTGGCTTGGGATATTTACGCTAAATTATCCTAATAAATATTTTTTTTATTAATTAAAGGACATAATGGACATTATTTAATTTGTTAGTTTTATTAAACATAGCCATTATATAAAACTTCTAATATCTTAAAATATATGAATTAAAAATTATGAAAAAATAGTTATTAAGGATTTGCAAAACAGAAATTAGATAAATTTATAAGCTTGACAAACCAACTTAATCATTGACTCATCCCATCACACAAATTGAGGGTGTTACAGCATCATTTAAGATGCATGAGATGTTACAACTCCGCAAGCATTGTAAGATAAACCTAGGTAACATGTGTCATCATCTATTTTTATAATTTTAATTGCAGGGTTGATATGGTAAACATTTGTGGGTGTTAACACTAATATACAGTGTTTAGTAAAGAGGCGGTGGTTGACATCCTGGCGGGCCGCATCTTCCCATCCATGAAGGCTGGCTCATTAATAAGATTAGGTAAGGATGCATCTGCAAACGGTTAACTGAGATGTCTGCAAAGCGCGGTTCACATGAGTGACCACTGAGACCCCCACCTTTCCACGTGGTACCTATCCCACGGTAGCTCTCCCACATAAATCATAAATATTTCCTCCTCCTCCTCCTCCTCCTCCTCCTCCTCCCTCGCGTTCTGCTGCAACACAAACAAAACGGAAATCATGGTCTTCTTCTGCTTCCTGGTGGACACGAGGGAGATGGTCAGGTCCTCCAAGCCTGCCGCGGGGATCTGCTCCAGATGCGGCGGCGGGGCCAGCGTCGCCGACATCGAGACCGCTACCAGGTTCTGCTACGTGCCGCTCTACCGGAAGATGTGGCGTGCCATCATTTGCACTTTCTGTGGCGCCCGCCTCAAGTCCTACTACCACCGTCGTCTTCGCCGACCTTAATAAGCCTCCTTCCCCCAGCTGCTCCGGCGACCCGACTCCATCCCACTTTCCATCTTTATTATTTTTATTTATTTTAACGGCGTCAATCTATAACTATAATTTTTTTATTTGTACCGAGTTCTGAAACTGTAATTTTTTTTATTTGATATAATATAATAAAACGGCATCGAGCAGAACTTGTCCCAGAACGCGCGGATTCAAGTTTTATTGTTATTATTTCTTCTTCTTAATGAGAGCAGAAGAAATGATTTTTTTTTTTTTTTGGCGACAGAAACTAAACTTGTATGATTAAAAATAATTACTAATGATAGTATATTAATGTAATTTTATTGTATATTCGCGGTAACAGGTACTTAGCAGAGTCTATGCGATCGATGTCAGATGTATAGCTCTTGTTGGTCTCATGTTCTAAATTTCCCGTAAATAATTTTCTTATGCATTGCTCGATTTAAATTTTTCTTAGCGCTGTTTGGCTCATATTATATTACATTTGAAATCGTGTAAATGTAGGATAGTGAATTTGAACCTGTGCGATTTTTATGCAGTAAAAAACACAATCGCATATCATGTCCCACTTGCTTATTCAAACAAAAGCTAATAAATGGGCCAAATAAATAGTCTTTTTTGACATCCTAGCTACATCTGTCTTTACAATTGGTTAATATTGAAATTATTATTTAAAGTATTTTGATGTTGTGAATATCATTTAACTTTCTTACTTCTAGAAAAGTATCAGATTATGTTCTAATAAATTTTACTATTGAAATGCTCATTCTTATAAATAAAGAAAAATATAAAAAAACAGCCCAAAAAAAAATCTAACAAAAATAATATGAGCAATCTTACAAAGAAAAAAAATCGAATAAATTCACAGAGAGAGAGAGAGAGAGAGTCGAATTAGAGGTCCGCAACGTACTCGCCAACAGCTGTCTCCAACCTGCTTCGGTCACGGGAAGCCCGCTGTTTGACGGCGCGCTATGAATTTCGGAAAATTGGACGGCAATGATAAAAAAAGATACTGTCTAAAATCTGATACCCGCGAAAGAAAAGATATAATAAATGCAGCAACGGCGTTAATGGGGCCCGCTGTTTGACGAGCAAAGTGAAAGGCATTAAATTTTGGAATAAAAGATGTTGATAAATTGTTGAAGCAATTTACTCGCATTTATTGTTCTTACTTAATTAATGAGCAGCGCGTCCATGAGCATGAACTGGTACCCTATATGTTGTTTTGTCTCATTGTCAATGTTCATTAAATGTAGCTCGTGCCCATTTCAATTTTTTAGCATATTTTAATACTTCCCATTTATGTTCAAGTCAGACAGTTTTTTATAAATATTAATAACAAATATCATGCTTTTTTATATACAAATAAACTAGCATAGTCTTTCAGTATTCTAAACAATTAAATTAAATTATGAGAAAATTATCAAATCTTTTTAACAAATATCATGATTTTCATAAATCAAAATTAAATTATAACAAATATCATGCTTTTTAAATACATCCCTCTCACTAAATGGCTTTAAATAAAATTATGATGAGAAAAAAAATAAATCTTTTGAAATAAATATTCCTGATGTCTATAAAATTAAAACAATTAAATTATGAGAAAAATAAATAAATTCTTAAAACATTCAGAGCATTAAATTATTATAACTCGAAATATCTAGACAGTTCTTCGAAGAAAAAACATCACTAACATGCGTAATGATCACAGACAGACTCAGAACCAAGCCACCAAATGGCCTAAATCCAATTGAATGTAGCCCTGTTCCAATCAATTCAAACAGCATAGTATTTCTCAAGAATAAAAACGCATTTACTTTAACATTACTGTCACGGAACACATAAAAATTCTGCATCAAAATAATAGAGGCTCCACTGAAGAATGCTGCGATATAATATATTTAATTTACAATATTTCAGTGCTGCTTTGAAGGAACTGAAAACTAAGTGTTCTTTTACAGAACACGGATAAAATAATAAGGAAACGTCAAATTACGAAAATGTCTGCGTGCGTGCAGACATGTTCAGACAACTGAATTTTCATTTTCTTCAAGCTCTTTGTTCAACATAAGAACCAGAAATACCAGAGGTCCCAAGAAGAGTAACCTGCAGATGCTTGACGTTTCGATGAGTTAGATGTATCCATATCGAGCGAAATATTAATGTTACTGTATAAAGAATAGTATTGTATGTTGTATGTTGTAATGTGACCTTATGATTCATTGTTGGTGACTTGAATATTATTCTAAATGCGCAAAATTAATGAAACCTTCATGGAGGAATAATTAGACAGCTATAAATTCACCAATAAACACCATTGATCATGCTCTAAACTAAGAGTTGAGCCTCACAACAATAATCATCAGTTTTTTATCACCTCTAGCCAATAGCTGAACAGATGCAGTAATCCCAAAAGTATATATTTTACACTATGTCCAGAATCAGTAAGAGAAGGCCTTTACAACCAAAAAAGAAAGTCTGGCCCTCACCATATTTATGCAAAGATGCATATATATTTAGGAAGGCTAGTATTCTATTAACAAGCACATATTAAACCGTTGCAAATCACGTTCAACAGATCCAACTCTACAAATGTGCAAGTTAATATGCCAGAGACGGATCATCACTAAGTCGCCCACATCAAAAATGTCTCTGATGTGCATCCATCTTTTGTTTATACCTCTACTTCTTGTTGTTAATCTTTAGCCCTAACATCTTGTAGCATTTAATCAAATTCACTTGGGACTTTGGCAGCTTGCGAAATCTTCATCTGCGCTAATAAATCTACATCTACAGTATGATGCCGCTCTTTAGTATATACAATGTTGAAGGGCAACTTATCAGCAGTTATGTTCACCATGGAATTGAAAGCAAACTCGGCTTGACACCCAAACATGTCATTCCACTATTTTGGCACCATATCATGTTTCCCAATATACAATCCACCACTTTAGTTTGGCCATCAGAGTGTGGTGGTAAGCCAAACTAAATTTAAGTTTCATTTTCAACCGTTTTCAAAACTCCCGCAAAAAACAACTAAAGCAGTTCACATCTCGGTCAAAAGTTAAGACTACTAGGAATGCCATAGTCTCACTATTTCTTAAAATAAACAAATTAAAAAAAAAAAAGTTTAGCAACATTAAAAGAATCAAAAGTCATTTTGCACGCAAAATTGTCATTTTGGAAAATCTGTCTACTAACATGACAGAATAGATCCATTTTATTGTATTTGGCAGGCCCAATATAGAATATAAACTTCGATCCTCGTAAATTGAGTTAAGAACAACTGAAGGAGTATAGAGCCTGGCATTTTGGGTGGTTCCTTCGAACACTAAACAGATGTGGCACTTGTCAAAAAAATGACACACATCTCATCCTATAGTCTAGGCTAACAAAACCTAGATAGGACAAGAGCTATAGTTTTATCTCTTTCTACATGTGCTGCCAAAATTCCACCAGTAGATCCTTAATAAGCTACTGTTGAAGAGAGGTGTTGGTAATCCACGGCTGGCTATCTTTAAAAGGAACCCACAGTTGATAGAAAAGATCTCTTGAAGCCAAGTGAGTATGAAGCACTGAGACCATGCCTGGGCAAAATACACATCAACTACGTACGCTTTTGTAAGGTTTTGAGCCCTATTATAGTAGACTGAATAGCAGTTAAGGGAAATCATGTTAAGGTAGCTGGTAAGGTAAAGGATAGCCTCAGGTTCCATACATATCAGAAGACTTCTTCAATGGAACTAAGAGTTGGGTACAGTAACTTAATGTAAGGTAAAGACAATGCATAAAGTGGGTAATAATAGAGGAAATTTGAGAAACGGTTTCTGTCCTGCGGTGAGATATTGCGATGGTGGAGAACATTCCGTAGCAGGCGAAATAATATGGGTTTATTATGCCCCCTCAAACTAACAATTTGGTGGAACAATTGTGAGTTTACTTCGAAGTCGATCAAACTGAGCTGAAGGATGATTTTTGGTGAAAATATCTACTATTTGATTTTGAGAATTTATATGAGAGATCTGAATTTCACCGGAGGATGTGGTCACGTAGAAAATGATGATCAATTTCAACATGCTTGGTAAGAGCATGGAAAATTGGGTTGAGAGATATGACAATTGGAGGTGTTGTCACAGTAGATGGGTGTTGGTGTGGTGAGTGAGAATTGAAATTCGTGAAGAAGCCGACGAAGTCATAGAATGCCTGTATTTGTTGCAGCGAGAGCCCTGTATTCCACTTTGGTTAATAAGCGAGCAACAGTTTTCTAAAGTTGTATTGTCCATGCTATGAGATTGTTGCCGATGAAGGTGCAAAATCCAGAAGTTGAGCGTCGATCTGTTGAGTCACCAGCCCAGTCAAAGTCGAAGTAGCTTGTGAGTTGAAGATCACCCCGAATGAAAGGGAAACCAAAGTTGAGTGTACCTTGAAGATATCGAAGGAGACGTTTGACGACTTGAAAAGGTTGGTGCATTTGTTGGCATAGGTAGTTCACAGCAAAAGCAATGTTGGTCTAGTTATGGTCAAGTATTGGAGTGATCCTGCAACGCGGCAAAATGATATGATAGGTAATAAGAGTTGGGTACAGTAACTTAATGTAAGGTAAAGACAATGCATAAAGTAGGTAATAATAGAGGAAAATGGAGAAACGATTTCTGTCCTACGGTGAGATACTGCAATGGTGGAGAACAATCCGTAGCAGGTGAAATAATATGGTTTTATTATGCCCCCTTAAACTAACAATTTGGTGGAACAATTGTGAGTTTGTTTCGAAGTCGATGAAACTGAGCTGAAGGATGGTTTTTGGTGAATATATCTGCTATTTGGTCTTAAGAATTTATATGAGAGACATAAATTTCACCGGAGGATGTGGTCACGTAAAAAATGATGATCAATTTCATCATGCTTGGTAAGAGCATAAAAAATTGGGTTGAGAGATATGGCAATTGGAGGTGTTGTCACAGTAGATGGGTGTTGGTGTGCTGAGTGAGACTTGAAATTCGTGAACAAGTCGGCGAAGCAATAGAATGTCTGTAGTTGCTGCAACGAGAGCCCTGTATTCCGCTTTGGTTGATGAGCGAACAACAGTTTTCTAAAGTTGTATTGTCCATGCTATGAGATTGTTGTTGATGATGGTGCAGAAACCAGAAGTTGAGCATCGATCTGTTGAGTCACCGGCCCAGTCAAAGTTGAGTAGCTTGAGTTGGAGATCGCCCCGAATGAAAGGGAGACCAAAGTTGAGTGTACCTTGAAGATATCGAATGAGACGTTTGAGGACTTGAAAAGGTTTGTGCATGTGTTGGCATAGGTAGTTCACAGCAAAAGCAATGTCGGACTAGTTATGGTCAAGTATTGGAGGGATCCTGCAACGCGGCAAAATTGAGTTGGGTTGGAATATGGTTGGAGGTTGCATCTGGTTGAAGTTTGAGTGGTGGGGTGTGCAGACGGGTTTGCAGGTAAGTATGTCTATTTGTTGAAGAATGGAGGTGATGTAGGAGGTTTCGGTAAGATGGTAGCCCTTGGGTGTGTTCTGTGTGGTTATGCAGAGAAAGGTGTTGGCGGGTCCAAAGACTTTGAGGTTTAATTCTGATTTGACAGCAGAGATTAGTTTGATTCAATTGGATTGTTACCTGTGAGTAGTATGTTGTCGCCATAGACAATAAACTAGATGGTGCTTGACTCGTTTTTGTAGATGAGGAAGGAGGGGTTGTTGGTGCTTATAATGAGCTGATGGTCTTTGAGGTAGTTAATGAGTGTTTCGTACCACTATCTGGGCGCTTGTTTGGCAAAGGGGTTGAAGGTGGTGGTGTAGTCAATTCCCTCGAGTTGCTTGAATCCTTGAGCGACGAGGCATGCTTTATGCTTAGATACAATGCCATTTGCGTTGTATTTGGTTCGAAAAGTCCACTTGCAACCAATAAGGTGTTTGTGAGGTGGTGGGTCAACCAATATCCATGTGTCTTGCTATTGGAGGGCTTGAAATTCAAGGGATGTTGTTTGTCGCAGTGTCAATGCTTAGCCGCCTGAGTATAGGATGTAGGGTCTGGGGTTTGATTAACCGTGGTATGAAGGTTGAGAGGTCGT
Organism: Phalaenopsis aphrodite; assembly: GCA_003013225.1. NCBI lineage: Eukaryota > Viridiplantae > Streptophyta > Magnoliopsida > Asparagales > Orchidaceae > Phalaenopsis > Phalaenopsis aphrodite. The sequence goes on from NEWO01000810.1 coordinate 47,854, forward strand.
TTGGGTTTGAGCAATCCAGTTTTAGATCTAGTAGTCATTGGATGTGTTCATATGGGAAGTAAAGGGGTGGAACCAATATCTGTTGTAGGTGTGGGTTTGGAATTGTTTCGAGCAGGTAATTGAGCCGTAGGGAGTGAAGGGGAGGAAGTGATTTCGGTAAGGATGGTTGGTGTGTTGTTGTTGGGTGTGAAAGTAGTGGGAGTAAGTAGTTTGGGAGAGATGGTTTTAAATGATATAGGCGATGAAGTAAGAGTCGGTGCAGGAGTGGATTAGGGAAAATTTTCTTGGTTGAAGGTGACATGACGAGAGACTAGGACTCGATTAATTTTCGGGGTTGTAGCAATAGTATCCTTTGTGAGAGGTGGAATACCCAAGAAGATGCAAGGGGGAGTTGTGGGGGTGAGTTTGTGTGGTGCTTGTGGTTTTCTCCATGGGAAGAATATAGGCAGCCAAATATGTGTAGATGAGAGTACGATGGTGTAGTGCAATATAGGAGCTTGTAGGGAGATTTGAGAGAGGTAGTTTTGGACGGCATCACGTTGATAAGGTAAGAAGCGGTCATGAGGGAAACAGACCAAAGTTTTGGGGGCAAGTGAGACGTGAGAAGTAGGATTCTGGTGGTTTCAATGAGGTGACAATATTTGCGTTCTGCGACCCCATTCTACTGAGGCGTGTAAGGACAACTGAATTGGTGAATGATGTCGTTATGGCAAGACCGTTTTGTAGAGTATGAGATGTGAATTTTCCCCCTCTATCGGTTCAGAGGATTTTGATGGATTTATGAAATTGATTGAGAACTAATTTGTGAAATGATATAAGTTTACAGAAAAGTAAAGAAGTAGGTATTGGTGTTGTAGTTGTCCGAGAGATAACTTTGATGGTGGCTTGATGGGGAAGAACTAGGCGGCGGTGCCAAATTTCAGTAAATGAGGTGCGTTTGGAAGCGATGAAGGTTGAGATGGGATAGAGGTTGTCTTTGCTAGGTTCTTGAAGCAAGGTTTTGTTTGTCTCCTAGTCCTTGATAACAAAACCCAATTTGTTAAAAGTTATGTCGCAATTGTTGTTGAATGTAAGTTTGTAAAGAGAGAATATTTCAGGCGAGTTGAGGAGAATGTAGTAGTTAATGGATTTGGATCTTACGTTTAGGAGTTGGTAGATAACTTTGTCGGAGTGAGTGATGGGGAGAGTCGAGTCGTCACCATAGACGGAGTTGGAGACAATGTATGGTGTAGCAAGTTGAAGGTGATCAAGGTAGGATGTAGGTGCGAAGTTGCACTAGAGTCGAGCAGCCATCCTTCATTTGGGGTAGAGGCGGAGGTTAAGAGAACATCATCTGTTTGAGAGGATGGATAGGCATTAAAGTTCGCCCGGTGCCAACATGTTATTGTTGCATGACTAGTTTTCCCACAAATCTGACAGGTGGGGCGAGGGGTTTGATAGTTAGAGCTGCGGCCACCTCTGGTGGATGGATATCATCCACGAGAGCGAGTAGTGCCTCTAGCGTTGGGCAGTTGTTTTCCTCGGCCTCTATTAACTGTGTTGTTGCCATCTTGCGAGGAGAAGAGGGCCATAGTATTGAGATTGGATTCCTTCATGATTTCAATTGAAAGATTGATTTCTTCGCTGCAGAGTAATGAGTAGAGATCATCAAGTTTAATTGGTTTTGTTAGTGTGCGGATGGCGGTTTTGAAGGATTGGTAAGAAAATCGCAGATCATTGAGGGTGTTAAGGATAATGTCTTCTGGATCGATGTAACCACCGCTAGCGTCGATATTGTCGACAAAAGATTTGATCGTGAGGAGGTATTGTGTCCTAGTTTGTTCTTTCATAGATATATGATGAAGCTCGTTGCATAGTTGGCTAACCCAAGATCAGTTCGTCGATTGGAGGTGACGCATGAGGGTAGTCCATACTTCAAAAGTTGACTCCAACTTGAGGATGTAGAGAAGGATAGTGGGTGAAATGGTGGACTACATGGTCACTGAGAGATTTTGATCAATGAGTTTTTAGAATAGACATTGTTGGTTTTGAATGAGATTGTCATTGATATCGTGGATTTGAAGAGAGGGAGACACTGCAAAGCCATTCAAGAAGACATCAAAGAGCTTGTGGATTTGGGATTTTCAAGTGGGATAGTTATCTGTGGTGAGTTGAATGTGGGCGATGTTCTTAATGTTTGACATTAAGAACTTGAGAGAGGAGAGGATGGGTATTTCGGTCATGTATGGTGCGGTGTTGAGTAAGCTAGGGTTGGTGGCGGAGGAAAAATCGAACATTTGGGGAGGGGGAGGGGGAGAAATTTTTTAAGGACAAGAAGTAGGGATTTAGAGTTTGCACCTTGGCTCTAATACCATGAGAGATTGAATCAGCAAAAGACAGAACAAAACCAGGGAAATTATGTCAAGGTAGCTTGTAAGGTAAAGGACGGCCTCAGGTTCCATGCATCTCAGAAAGCTTCTTCAGTGGAACTAAGAGTTGGGTACAGCAACTTATTTAAGGTAAAGACAATGCATAAAGTAGGTAATAATAGAGGAAAGTGGAGACACGGTTTCTGTCCTGCAATGAGATATTGCGATAGTGGAGAACATTCCATAGCAGGTGAAATGATATGAGTTTATTATCAGTGATCCCGTTGGTGTGTCTTGATTTGTGTCTCAATACAAAACTGAACTTGTGGATGTTTACAACCCGTCTCATATGCATTTGGTTTCAATTTCTCTAGGTTTGTCGAAACTGCAAGGATTAGTGACTAAAGAGTATAAACTGTTCATGCATCAGATAATGCTCCCATTACTTTAAAGCTCGAATCACATAGCATATAACTCTTGCTCATATGTAGATCACCTTTGTCTTTGATTACTAAGTGTTACGCTAAAAAATTGATGAATTTATTATCTTGAGAGAGAACTACTATGACTCTCACTGCCGAATCATTTGTCCCCACTTAAAGGATTCATGTCAAAAATTTTCAACAAAAAATTTTATGATGTCCATCAACTATCTAACATAACTTTTCACTTTTCGCATCTGAGACTTGGGACCCGACAATGCTTATCGGAGATTGAAAAAAAATTGTTGATACATGAGACCAACTCAATAGGTATTAACCCCTATGAAAATTTTTATTTCCTTTTACTAAGGCCTTTGGCTTCTATCAAATCTAACCCTTCAATGTTTATATTCGATCATCCAACGGTGAAATCCATTTATATACGTCGATCAATATTATCAAATAGAAATCTCCAAACATTCGAATAACCACCTATCAAGCCTACTCCTAAATACCCATGACCAAGCTGAATGAAGGAGAAGAATGAGTGATGCCCTTCAACTTATACAATGCTTATAGATGATAATTAACAAAACCATTGAGGTTAAATAGATATATTTTCAAAAATGCAATAAAAAAATGCATAAAATAAAAGCATGCAATAAGTTTTAACTTCTCAATCAAGATTAGTGAGATGATTATCACCACATTTTAACAATCTCCCATTTAAAGATTAAATGTTGATAAAACATTATAAGGAAATCATCTCTATACAACACCCCCTCTCAATCATATATCGAGTAGTACCTCAATCCATCAGTGATAAACCTATTATCTTTTACCACCATCCATGTCATATTACATTGTTGCTCTTGAACCTAAAGGTCATATGCCATGCAATGCCCATCTTTCCTTTTGGAAGCTCCCACCTGACAAAAATTTTATTCGATGCCAAGCCTCCAAAATCATCATGGATAAATTTAATCATTGCTCCCATTATTTCAATTTTTGACATCATCTAAGGTTGCACTTAAAGCCAAAAAATGCGTTTCATATTGTAAAGTTTCTCATCACCTATCTCGATTTGTCTGTCACAAACTTTCATGATATTTAACATTTCATCAGTAAGATGAATATTCTCACAATCTTATGTAAAGCAACTAGCTACAAAGCCATTACAAAGGTTTTAGCTGCATCTTTTCATTCAACTTTTACAAATGTAAAAGATGCAGCTAAAACCAAGATTCAACTTCATATGACTACCTACACTAAGAATTAGTGCATTATAGCTCACTTCATTTGGAACATGCGCATATTCCTATATCTGATTCAAATTTTACCAAATATTTTTCTACAACCATTCTTTTTCCATGTGGCTAATTTTATCCATCGGTGACAAATCTATCATTTTTTACCACCATCCAAGTCTTATTACATTGTTGCTTTTGATCCTAAAAGATCATATGCTCTGCAATGCTCATCTTTCCTTTTGGAAGCTTCCACCAGACAAAAATTTTATTCAATGCCAAACCACCAAAATTATGATGAATAGATTTAACCATTGCTCCAATTATTTCAGATTTTGACATCATGTAAGGTTGCACTTAAAGTCAAAAAGGTGCCTAAGATTGTGAAGTTTCTCATCACTTAATGTGATTTGTATTTCACCAACTTACATAAAATTTAACATGTCATCAGCAAGATGAATATTCTCCCAATCTTATGACTACAAAGTCTTTACATGAGTCAAATGAAAAGAAGCAGCTAAAACCAAGATTCAACTCCATAGGACAACCGACACTAAGAATTACTGCATTATAGCTAACTTCACTTGGAACAGCACAAATACCTATATCTGATTCAAATTTTACCAAATATTTCTCTACAACCATTCTTTTTTTTTCCATGTGGCTAATTTTGTCACATCACCAACATACACCGTTGTGAGCTTTTGAGAGATCATATTTACCTTAGCTGTTAACTTTTTCTGTACCTCTCCTGCTGCTCTCAAGAAGAATCTTCAAATGATTTTTGCACTCATTATGACAGCACACAAGATTACATCACAAACACTGTTTATCTTCAACTTCATAAACCCAAATCCACTGCTAAAACCTTTTATTCTTTGCAATTACATGTTCAAAAGCTTGATGCAAGAAGTTCTTCATTGAATTTGACATAAACTGAGCAGAGCTAACTGGTGATCAAATTAAACACATCGACAGGTGTTGTAATGAAGCACCTTCAGGCATCTCCATCGACAGGTGTTGTAATGAACCTCTCTCCATCCGCTCCCCAAATTTCTTTCCAAAACTAGAGCATCATTCCTACACTGGTTATACTAACCAGATATTGTTAACCTCTACTTCTGCACCAAAATCCAAGTCTATTGAATGTGACAGAAGACTGAAAATACAATACTATTGCTCAAATTGGGTTCAAAATGTTTTGCTTGCATAAAGTTCACTCAATCACGGACCATTCATGAATATCCTACAATGATGTGTTTCGAGAGTCAAACTTATCAAGAAAGAGCCCTTCTGATTGGTTCAGTCAAATATGATAAAAAAGGCGGACAAGAGATGCAGTGTGCATAATGCCAACTTAAATGTATTAACATTATCAGAAACAATCAACCGTCACTCATATTTTGAGACAAACAGAGTCAATGTGTCTGAAATGTCAAAATTATCCAAAAAATATATTTATATTAGCCGTGACACTGCATGAGATCAGTTGAGAAATTCAACCTCAGACGGAATAGATGAAGTGTTCCCGTTCATTACTATGCAGTTTCCCAAAATCTCTAACAACAAAGAAGTGAGAAATTTGTGAATGGACTCACTAAAAAAGTCTAGAATGGGACCAGCAATGTGTGAAGCCATTTTGCTCCTACTCAATGCACTCCATGATAGAAAAGCAAGCAAGTTGTGACGGTACTCGCAAGCAAGGGAATCAATGGGATCATAGAGTGAAAAGGAGAAGAAAAGAGATCTAGAAATTTGTGGGATTTAAATTTTGAATTTTGCTATATGAAGGATGTTGTTAAATCCTGCTTAAATATGTCAATCCTAATATCAATCAGCCCGTCTCCAAAGCACAACACATCAACCACCATGTCTTCTTCTTCCATGCTCGCAATTGATTGGAGACTACTATTACCTAAAGTCCCTAAACTTTTTTTCCCCTAGAAACCAACAAGTTGCTGTTCTTTTCTGGTTTAAGTATAAATTTAAATAGCTAAAAAACTGCAATAGTCATCCAACTCCCCGCGATTGCCAACTCTATAACAATGTCACCATTTTCAAACAAACTAATAACCTTCAAACAATCAAATCCAACGAGTTCCACAACAAACACTAGCAAACACCTAATGATATTTTTTCTTTATATATATGCATAAATGACCGTGTGCGCGCGCATGCAATCATCTTCTTTCGTTATGGATATGTATGTGTGGGTTTGTGTGTGTGTGTGTGTGTGTGTGTGTGTTTATAAACAGAGAACCTTAAGAAGAGGAAAGCCTATTGTGTGGACTCAATCATGCCTTACCTCAATTTTATCTTATAACATAATATCCGTTCATAATTAAGTTGATCTTCCCTCAAAATCATCTACAACAACCATCAACCAGAAAAAACTCCATGTGCAGAGGTATAACCTAATTTTTTGCGCAAGTATCCATCAAGGCCAAGTCCGCCTTTAAAACAAATAGGTTTAACCATAGTGTCGTAGGACGCCAACCATGCAAACTTCCTTAACTTTTCCCCCAAACGCCCCCTAAGAGAGGGAACAAGCTCAGGGGTTGTCAAATCTTCCAATGATTGCACTTGAAAAGAATAAAATACAAATGAACACTTAGACTAAACAATGCAACAAAATGAAAATGAAGAAGTAAAATGTTACAAATAAAAACTTCAAATGTTGTACATATCATCTTAGAAAAGCTAAAAAGAATATATAATTACACGAACACACTTATAGGGGACACAATAATCAGCTTAAGAGCAAGAATATGACTCAACTCACCAAACGAGCATGAATAAACCTCGAACTTCCAAAACACTCAGAACTATGAAATTAAATTACATCTATAAATACTCAACTGAGAGCTCTGGTAAAATAGAAGGAATGTGATAGGAATTTTGTTAGAAAGTAGGGCAAAACAAATATTTTATAGCAAGAACATCAAACACTCAAAACGAATAAAAAGGTAAGCACCTACAATTCGAGAAGTTGGCAATCTTTCCCAATTCCTACAACTCGAGAGGTAAGAAATCTCACCCAAACCCTAATCATAAGACTCACAATAATAATCTCATGCATACCCTAACCCTAAAAATATTATCCCTATTTATATCAAGCAATAATAAATAACAAAAAGACTAAATTGCCCTTAAGCTAGGCATCGATGTAACAATACTCCCCTCCCAAAAGACAACTTGTCCAAACAAGGTGCGAAAAGTGAGGTGACTCTACCATAGTTGACTTTGTTTCTTCATCTTCTACCTCCTCGTCATACACTATGAGAACCTGTAATATTCAATCGTTGCAACAGTGTCTTGGAGTAAGCTTCTCATCTCACCAAAAATATAATCTCTTAGCACGCTTATCCTAAATATCTATCTTTGTATAGCGCTTGAGAGTCACTCCCAGTCGTGACCCATGATTCTTGTTTTGTACATCGTGGTTGAAGTAGTTCAGTATGACAGTCTACCAGTACTACTCCTATTAGTCTGTTCCTATGCATTATCATCTTCAACCAATTGAGTTAATTTCATGGTTTCTCCCAAACCTCGCAGTCTCAGTAGTTGAAATGGTGCACGCATGTTAGGCTTTTAGACCCTTTATGAAGTTCCCTTCTAACAGTGCTTCAGAAATTCCCCTTAACAGTCCAAAAAAAAGTTTGAATCTCTCCTTATGCTTTATTATAAACCCTTCTAGAGTCAATGCAAAGAATTTCTCATGTAGGTCTCCTTCTTGAATGCCTCTAAAAAGTTCCAACAAGCGATCATTAAATTCTCCATGAGCGGATCGGGTATCTATCATCCCTTCACTGAAACCATGAAGAAGCTTTTCCATAACCCTGCCATCGTGAGCTTCTCCTCCTCATTTAGCCTATTTACCGTGGCATATCGCTCCACCCGATACACCCGCCCATTTATTTATTCCCCCTCGAAGATCGACATCTTCAACTTCCTAACCCTAGTATCTCCACCCCAATTTTCTCTCCCTCTATTGTTTCTCCAATGTATTGAGGGTAAAATTCCCTCCTTCGATCACAGTCATTCCCATCCCTGCTTCTCTCATTTATTCTTCGTGCTCCTTTATACCCTTACAAAACCCTTCTCCATATTTCAGCCCAACCAACTCCCTCGAAAATCAATAAACCACCCCCAAACAGAGCCCTAGAAGAGGGTTTGAGATGTGGGATGCTTTCCTCCTCGTGTTCCTCTCATTTGATCTCTTTTCCTTTTGATTTAGCTAAGAATTGTCCATGCTTCAGCCCAAACACTTAAGGTGAGGGCTTGCAAACTGAATTGCTAGCGGGATCTTGATTTGTATGTCGATAAGTTTCTTCATCATCTCCTCCAAGTGCTCGAATCGGCCCTCAATTCAGTTTTTCATGGCAGTAAATCAATTGTCTATAGAGATAAACCTTACTTCTATGGTGGAGAACCTTTCTTTCATCCCAGATTTGATTTGACAAATTCCTCCAATTTTTTCTTCAAATCAATTAACTTTTTTTCTATCATCGTTATTGCCGAGAAAATTTTTTATCACAAAAGTAAAAGCTGTATGTTGGAGATCTGGTCGCTTGCTTGATCGCAATTGTATCGCGAAATGAATTCATTGTGCACCGCAGCCCGTGGTTTGCTCCCAGCCAGCTTGATCGTGACAGTATCGAAGCCTTCCTACAAACCTTCTATATCTCGCGACACTACCATATGACGCGATCCCATAGTTGCTCCCTAGCTAGTTTGATCGAGCTTCTATCATGAGGATGGAGTGAGAGGAGGAGAAAGATGAGAGTTTCGGGTCATCTATATGTCGCAATACCACGATCCCTCGTCGATCCTATTGCCAGTAATAGTTGAAACGAATTTAATGGAGTGACTCTATAGCTCTAACAACACGACACTTATTTGTTCGCCAGAACCAATTGCTCTAATACAGTTTGATAGAAGCTGGGAAAAATAAATGTTTTATAACAAGAACATCAAATACTCAAGACGAATACAAAGATAAGCACCTACAATTCGAGAGATAAGCGATCTCTCCTGATTCCTACAATTTGAGAGGTAGAAAATCCCTCCCAATCCCTAAATCCAAGACTCACAACAATAATCTCATGGATACCCTAACCCTAAACATATTAACATTATTTATACTAAATAAAAAAAAATGATATAAGACTAAATTACCTTCAGGCACACAAAAGACTAAATTACCCTTAGGCGCACAAAATACAAAATTGCATTAAGTGAGGTCTATTTGAACATGACATGAAGACCAAATACATGCAAAGATGCACTTTTTAAAATGCACAACAAGAATCTTAATTGCAAACTTTCATCATCAGATCCACAACTGAGGCATTTAAGCAAACAGAGGCAAATATTGAACTTTAAAAGAAAAGCAACATTAATGTTTCTACAACCATGCATTTGCGCACACAATTGAATATAAGCAAATTTTAAACCAAGCAAGTGCATCAAAGGACAAAATGTTGTCTTTCGGCTCACAATATTGTGCACACTAAAACAAACAAAATATGACCCCACATGCATTCCAATAAATATGCTAGTTGCTTTAGCTTAACGTCCAAGAATGCTCCAAGAATTAAAGCAAATTTGAAGCCCAAATTGCTCGACTCCTAGAAACATGAATTCGCTTTAAAGATGTGATTATTTTCCAAAAAAAAACAAAAAAAAAAAGAGCATGGACTTTTTCAAACTCAAACATGAATATGACGCAAATTCAAGTGTCGTGATGAATATGTCAAGTTTGATTATAAGCCTCATATTTCAAGTTCAATCTTTTATTTCCTAATGACTAAAGTTGATGAGATTTGGGTCTCATGATGAGCATCTAAGAAACAAATTTAAATGGGTGAAAAGGTATAGCTTTAAACTAATGCTCTTAGTCTAAGTTAACATGTCCGTATCATTACGGACAGAAAATCAATTTATTTTGAATATCTCATAAAAACTATTCTATTTTTCATTTGCATGCGGTGTTTAAAATCTTTTATGAGGAAAGAACATGCTTTAAATATGTTCTCAAAACAATGCTTGTAAAGTATAACAATAAGTTCAACTTGCATGGACTTAATCCTTTATACAAGTGAATAAACACTCAAGCAAGCTTAAGTAATGCAATTATGTGAACTCAATCTTCTACACATAAGTAGACGGCGTTGATAAGGTTTAGAGCATTAAATTCAATTAAATGTCCTGAAGATGATCGTATTACTAAAAAAATATTCAATTGAAGGAATATTATCATCAAAATGACCTAAGTTCTAATAAAATTTATTTTGAACTTCAGCGCGGATAAGATAAAAAAAATCAAAAAAACTGCAAAAGAATTGCAGAGTATAGAAATATTATGACAAAATCTCCCTCCCTTGAGCTTAGAGTAACAATTCATCAAATATCTGTAATATTTTATCAAGGTTAAAAAATTTAAGATTCATCTCAACTCATAAAAAAACTAATATTGTGTAAAAAAGATTGCTTTCAAAGACCTCATGCTGATAAAAACAAGGTAAGTGTCACCTCATCAAGTGGTTTTGCCACTAAATGGCATCACAAAAAATTACATTTACAATGAAGGCCCTCTAACTAAAAGGTTTGCCATAAAACAACACCATTAAATTACAACAAAAAATAGCAACCATAAATTTCTCAAATGGCTAAAATCTGTTGATAAATGAACCATAAATGCACTTAATAAGACACAAAACCATATATTAACTATGATTTGCATAAAGCTGTCTCATTATACAAACATCAACCTCAAATTTACAAGGTCCCTTAAACGATGCAATCTATTATGACTACTAATAAGGGTTGTTCGATTAAATTGGGTCAACTATCGTATCTAACTAAGTAGATTTATACATGATAACCCAAGATTATAAAACCATCAAATCTTGATCAGATTTTTTTATCATTCCCGCCACCAACTACTAAAAATTGAAGATGATAAATTTCCTCAGTCAAAAGCCAAAATAGCTGCTACTATAGTCTTATGTATTTGCAAATAAAAATTAGCCTTAATAAAAATGTCTTGGTTATGATCAGAAAGAATAATTAATTACAAGGGTTATGATCAGAAAAGATAATTAATTATAAGAGCTGGTACTATAAAAAAATTGAAACCATATCAAAAAGTTCTGTAAAATGAGGGCAAAATATTTGATAAAAGTATTATCTAAAAATTTAACATACCATCTACAAATTTAACCCAAAATCAGTCTCTAAGAAAGCTGAGTGCAAAATTTCCAAGCCCATAAATTTTTAGCGACTTCATTAAAGAAAATTCTCTCTATCCTTAACTAGTCATAACTATTATATTACTAGCTAAATAATTCTCCTTCATTTTCAACTAATAACTTGTAAAACCATTTAGATGATAAGAAATTCTTAAATGATATTTCTTTATTGACTTATAAATATTCCTTTATGTTTTACGGTGCAAAATATAAATTCTTAAAAATAAATCCTCTAAGTTGTGAATCATTGAGCATACTTGATAAAACATGGAACTCTCAACACATCAAGTTCGACTTAAAGTTATCACTTTAAACAAACATCTACCCTAGCCTACAAGATTGCCATAAGCAACACAACACATGGTTGTTGATAAGAATCATCCAATCATATTGAGTTGACTATGTCTGTTGACTAAGTTAACAAAAGTACACTACAAACTGAAAAGATATAATCATGAAATCTTAATTGAGTTTATTATCATTTCTACCATCATCCACTTTAAGCTAAAGAGAATAA
>NEWO01000810.1:60220-70743 GCA_003013225.1 Phalaenopsis aphrodite
ATAAGTTAATTATTTAGTGTCAAATAACTAGCATAATCATGAGTTATCTCGTCATTAAAATGGGTAATTAACCATAGGGTATTTCATTTATGGGAAACCTAAAGTCAGAGGCTCTTTGCTAAATGAGAACAAAAGTTCCAGATTGTCTTATCTAAAATAATCTACATACTAAAATTTTGATCAGGAATTACAAACTCTCTCAAAAATGCAAGGCACAAGTTTTTGAATCCCGCAGATATGAAGGAAAAATAAGTTGTCCTATGCCAGACTACCATGTCATCACCATCCCTTGTAACAATCATTCCTCTTTTAGAGGTATTTGGTTTCCCATCGTCACGTTTAGTGCTTGTTGTCAACCACCCAACAGAGATCCCTTAGTATAGCATAGACCATGATAACTAAAAACTTTCACTCTAGCAACTACATCTCCGACTTTGCTTCTACACCTAATTGATAGAAGAAAAGGAAAGAATAATATTCTTCAACAATTGGCAATTATCTCTTTCTATAATACTTAGAAGAGCACTTGGTAATAAACTAATGAATAAATAGATGATTTTAAGAATGCATTAAATACAACTAAATAAAATGGTATATTTTGACTTTGTAATTAAAGTTGTAAAAAAATCATCTCCACATGTAAACACTTCATACCTTAAAAAAATGAGGGTAAAATAAATTTTTATACTTCTATGGCAAAAAATAACTACCTTCATCAATATTCATGCTTGTTTGTTAGTATTATAATATTTGTCTTCTTTCAAGTTAAGAATTATACTACGTGAGATATGCATATATACTTTCAAAAAATAAGCAATTAAAAATAGACTTAGGCGGCATGTCAATGACAGGATAGAAAAAGCAGCAATCAAATGAGCAAATAAAATTAGTATCAAATAAATATAAGGAAGAAAAAAGGACCAGAATGTCGCACACCAATCATTGTGGGAAAGTTACACCACACACTCCAAATTATCAACTGCTCTTAGAATATTGAGTATTAAAACAGACTTTTATATACCCGGAAAATGTTCTAACCAGATTGCAAGGCTACTGAAAGAGACAAACTCTGAGAAAAATTTAGTATCAGAGGACCTATATAGAATGAAAAATTAGTGTCAAAATTAGGCTTGACATCAGAAAAGATAGTTTGTTGTATTAATGGTTGCGTATTGTATTATCTGATTGATGCAATAAAGACACAATGCAGGTTTTGTGGTGCTGAAATATTCAAATCACAGAGTCGAAAGAGCATGAAATAGAAATATATTTCACAAAAGTGTCTTTTCTACTTGTCGCTCATTCAATCTCTACAAAGACTCTTCATCTCTATGTATACTGCTCAACATATGAGATAGCATCAAAAAGGATCAAGCGAAATTAATTCACTGAGTCATCTGGCAGATAGAAAAGCTTGGAAATATTTTGATCATACTTATTCAGACTTTGCTCCCAAGTCCTGCAAAGTTACTTGATTTATGTGCAGACAATTTTACAACATACAGTCAGACAGTCTCGCCCTACTCATGTTAGCTGATGATAATTACGTCGTATAAGTTACCACGTGAGATGTGCATGACGTCTTTCATATTTCTCATATTGGTCATACCCATTCCACAGAACCCGAAAAAAAAAGTAATGTGTATTTATAACTTTTAATAGATGAGATTTGCATATTATAGGAAACAGGTGTGATCACTAATAGCATTGCTATAAAATAAAATTTTCAAATGAAAATTATCTTAGTGTGGACAATAAATGATTTTCTTGCATATGGAATGATAACGGTATGGAGCTCTATGGGAAAATTAATTTACTTGTATGGATCAATTGAGGCACTTACTTTAAAGCATGGCAAAAAAAATTCATGGGTTGGCTTTCATCAAATGTTCTTAAAATCATCTTAATGTGAACAATAAGCGATTTTCTTGTCTATAGAATACTATTAGTATGGAGCACTGCACAAATATTAATTTGTCCATATTGTATGATCTATTGAAGGCATTTACTTCAAAATGAGGCAAAAAAAGTTATGGTTTGATTGTCAACAAACCTTCTTACTTACTGATCACCAAATCAAAATGAATAAAGATCGTTTCTTAAAAAATAAAGTTGAAAAAGCGAAGCCTTCGTCAAGGATAACTGGGTCTCGGACTATGAGGGCATTAGTATCTCCTTACACAGCGGAGGCTTGATTCCCCATACCTAGTTACAGGAGAAGGATGATAAGATTTATTTCTTGCATTAAAATGATTTTTATAAAATATCTGTTCTAATGTTTTCATATTTTAACAAAAGTTGATGTTTGGACGAGAGCCCATCGTCATTGAGTTGTAAACCCACACACATCAGTATTAAGTGGACCACTAGTGAGTCAATGATTGATGTCGTCATGTTCACGTAAGATGAGTATTTTTTTTTTATGAGATTTATTTACAATTTTATTTCGATGCTAATTAACCTTTATAATCTTCTTTCAGTATTTATGTTTGAAGGAGTTCCGAGATCGGAACCCAGCAGAAGTTGGTGACTTTAATGGTCTGACATCGAGACCTAGAGGTAGGTTGTCGGGGGAGAAAGAAGGGGAGGATTTATAGCCTCGACGCACATGGATTTGCCTATGAGACGAAGCACACCGGTTTCAGACAAAGGTCTTCACCAGTTGATGATGAACTCTCCAGGTGTGCGGCCGCACTGACTAAGAAGTTGTGGATCACCTTCGCTGTTGAGGTTTGTCAGATTTGAGTCCAAGATGAAATCAATGGAGCAAGCCAGGGATGCCAGGGTCGAGAGGCTCAATGCTACTATTGAGCAACTGCTTCATCATGACAAGGCACATTTGGTTGAGCAAGAGGAGAGGCAACACAATTAGCTTTTTTCCTGTGTGTTTAGAATTGCATTTGTATTTCTTTCATTTATTCTGCGAACAATATTATACTGAATGACTTGTTGGTATTTGTTATTATATTTGTTATGATTTTGTTCAATCTCATTCTCTATTTATTTTTTGTACACTGTTATGTGTACACTGCTATGCTACTTCTTTCATTTTATGATTACAGGGCATGCTTAACATTATTGGTGAAATATTGCTGCTAAATCTATATTCATATAAAATATATATTTGAAGAATGATATTTTCTCATTCAGTGAATACATGAATCAACGATATGATCAATTTAAGAATTGTAAATAAGATAAATATAGTGTGTCTGAATACCTGCAATTTTTCAAAATGAAATTATGTGGTAAAATATTATTTGTGCCTGAACTATTATTTTATCATTATTTATTTCATTATAAGTCTTATGAAAATTTTCAAAAAAAAAATTAAACTACAATTCACCAAAAGTGCTATATAAGGCTTTAAACTAAACTGTGGATATTGAGGAAGATTACAATTATTCTCTTACTATGACTAAACTTCCTCTAATTATTATTTTGACAGAGATTAATAGCATCTTCACTAAAGGCTAACAAACATACGACATTATAAGAAGCATGTATGGCTGAATTTTCTCTATGATAACCAAATAAATAAAGGATGAAGTGTCGGATGGTATTCCTTTCTATTCATTCTGTGAACAAATCGAGCATGAAATAGAAATGTTTTTTTTTTTTTTGGCACAATTATTAGAAAAGAGTGCCTGGTTGAACTTGATCTACTGGATGAAATTAAAGTTCTTAAACATTCTTTTGAAGATAAATTAAATGTTGAAAATGCTCTCTACTGATTATATTATTCTACATCTAATCATTGTGAATCTAAATCAGACTTGTATCGGAACATAAACATGAGCAAAATTTGATTATGAACCCAAAACTAAGTATAGGATCATGTATAAAACAATACTTCTAATAGAAATTGAACAATTACTGGATATGAATCTGAGCGAATCATCCCTACTGAAGTTAATAAATCAATTGAAATTTTTATGATTCAAGGGCTGCATAAGAAACAAATGAAATTATCTCTAAAAACCAAATTATGATCGACTTTATTTTTTATTTTTAGTTTTTTTATGGACAAATCCATAAAAAATCTTATAAAGAAAATTAAATTGAATCTGCATTTTTAGAAAATTATTAATAATTTTTACAATAATAAAAAAGTGGCAAAATCTAAAAATGCATAATTCATGATAAATAATAATAAATTCATTTAGATTAATTTTCTTTAAAAAGCTTGTTCGTCCATATAAATATATCATCTTTGCACAATTTCCCACATTTAAATTATCTTCAAAACCAAGAAGATTCTAAGAAAATTTGTAAATATACAATTAAACTTCAAGCTTAGGAGTGGGCCTCCAAATTAGAATTGAGAGAGATTATGCACAATGAATCAAGGAAACTACACAATATTCTCCCCCTAATTTTTTCTACTTAATTTTTTGTGGTCGATCACCCTTACAGGAGATATCCAAGAAATTATTACTTTCCTTTAACCTATAGTTTATCCATAATATAAATGGTTAAAATATTTAGAATTAAAGCTTTTAGATTTGTGCTACAACAACAAGCCTTTATCCCACTAAGTGGGGACCTTTTATATTTGTGCAATTGATTGAATTTTGGATAGACATGGATTAGGTCTTATGATGTGACAATTACGCTTGAATAAATAGAATGATCTTTCTCCTTGGTCCATCACTTTCACTCGCTCCATGATAAATTAAGGAAGCATAACCTAGTATGCATTTCCCATTGGGAATGTTGGATTAACTGAAGGACTCCTCATCGATTCCAAGAAGAGCTGAAGAGAAGCTGAGGAGAATGACAAAGTTGAGCACTAGAGGCTCCCCACTCAAGCAAGCATTCTAAAACCATCAAAACCCCTAAAGCCATATGAACAAGGCTGCCAACACCTTCCTCTCCCTCCTCTCATATAGCTTAAGACAATCTAATCATCTCCACAAAAATTCTATCCACTTTTCCTAGATAATTCTAACTATCTTCAAAAGCCTTTTGCACTCTGAGTCCAAATCAAGTTAGTATTATAGCACTAATTCCAACCTATAAGATTTTATATTCATTTATCAAATACTAACAAAAAATCTATAATTTTTTATAGAATCAAAACCAATCGATCAAGAGAAGAAAGAACTAAGAAACATTCAAAGAAACCGAAATCTTTCTCCAATTTTACAAATCATACGTCCAAGCAGATAGCAAACCAAAGTAGTATTATGTTTGCTACTCTTGAAAGGTTATTTTCAAATTGGTATCAGCAACATAGCATCAAAAAAATGAAAATTGTCAAATAGGGGAAAAAAAAGAAATATAAGGAAGAGAACATGGAAGACTAAGATTACCATGCACTTCATTGATCTACCCGATGACATATCTACAAAAGAGCTATTGTTCATACAAGAGTCTAAAAAGACAAATACAATCCAAAAGGAACCATGGTTAAAGAAGTGGACCATAGGTTTAGTACCAATAGAGGTCAATCACAATTCACAAGGCCTAAAGGCCGAACATGATGTTAGCACATGTTTGTTGGACTCAAAGGAGCAAATAATCTTTATGAAGAGCTCCAAATGAAACAAAAAATGCGAAATCTCTTTGTGCTAGTCCTTTTATAATAGTACAATTCACTACTTGGGATGATACATAATTTTTAATGTCATTCAGGATTGATCAATTTATGATCAAACAAAATATGAAAGCATTATCAAAAGATTGGTCATCATGCAGATAGGTTGTATCAAATAAATTATGCAAAAGAATTTTATCAACAAAAATAATGATCAGATGGGATGATTTCATCGAACGAACATGTAATCTGGCTTGGATTAAAAGTAATTCTAATTTTGACATAATTAAAATAAACAACATTAGCCAACTCATGAAATTATTTTTCAGTTCTCATCATTTTATGATTGATAGCAATTGCATGAACAAATGGAATGAAAGAAGAGCCATATTTCACAAGGCACGCAATAAAAATTTACATAGATATTCTAATAAGAGTATAAAGACAAATACAAAAAATTAAAAAAAAACTAAATTGAAAAACAACAATTTTAACACTAAAATCTAGAAGTGGGCAGCTAAATTAGGATATGATGAAGATTTATGTTAAGAAGATTAAGGAAGCTACCCAATATTCTCTCCTTATTTTTCTCCATATATTTCTACATGATCAACAACCATTTAAAAGGAGATCCAAGGAAAAAGTGCCTTAAGTTAAGCTATAACTATCCAAAATCTAAATGGCCAAAATATTTAAGGGTAAAGGTTCCTCAAATTTGTGCAAATAGTTGAATTTTGGTTAAACATGGATTTAGCTTCTATATTTTTATAAATAAGAGGTCTGATGATGTAACAATTAAACTTGAAGCAAATGAATGGTTTTTATCCTCAATCTCTCTCTCCCCCTTTCTCCAATACTCAGCTAAGGAGATCTACCAGAAAATTTCGCTCTATGCCACATTGATACAGTAAATGATGAGATTATGTTGACTATTAATGGGAGATACCAAAAGTATCTTTTGTGCCAGCGTGAAAATCTTGATTTTGATGCTTCATAGATTAATCTACATGAAGCACATCAATAATGCCTAGATTTACTTAATAAATATCACTTACTCAATTTTTCAAAGCTATTGTGTCTCAAACAATGTAGATTTAATTTAAAATATAAATTTTATACTCATAAAAAAGCAAAATATATATGAATTAGGATGAGAAAATTGAAATTCTAAAAATTGATTTTACATTAGTAATTTCTTATTTTCTAGAATAAAGTTTTTTTTCTTTATTATGTCTAAGATGTTATAAGAGTTTACGTTCTAATTTTATAAACTACTCAAGCCAATTCAATGGCATTTTTTATCCATCTATTCTTCATTGTTGTACTAGTTTAGCCCTTCAATTGGATTGTGAATTGAGTTCTAAGCTTTGGCTTGCACTTCAACGCATATTTTTCTTATTTTCAAATCAAAAATTGAGATTCCTTGCTTGACTTGCACAAATTCCACTATTGTTATCTAGTCCTAGACTCATGTTGATCCTTACAGGCTTCTCAACCGGAATGGCTGCCTATGACTTATTTTCATTATTAGCTAATCGAGCTTTTTGTACCTACTCCATATGAGATTCACAATTATTATTGGTTAATAACTTAAATTTGGGATCTTGAGGCATATGAAGGACAATCCTAACAATATTCACTTTGAGTTAGTTTGTTTTTCTCCTACCTTAAAAGTTAGATTGGATGTGATTCTTTATAGCCTGGTATAGTTAGAGACCTTTTTTTTTTAAATTGATGTGAGGTATTGATTGATATTTTGATTACTTCTTTCCTTTTTCACCTTTCACATTCTATAATTTTAGTAAATGATCTGCCCAAGAAAATATTTTTTGTCAAAACTCAACAAATAAATTATTTGAAAGAGGTGTGAATTCCATCAATATGTGAATTTCCATAATCCTGAAATCCTACAGGAGATCTTTATCAGGAAATTATGGAATTATCATTTGCGAGAATTATATATGTTTCTATTTTCATCTAAAAAGATGACTTTGTTTAAATTAATGGTTTGTAATTTGAAATTTAAGTTTTGTACAAGATGTCATGCATTAGAACATATAACTGCATTGAAAATCTTAAATCCTTGAAAAATAATACAAATATTCTCTATTAATAATAAATCATTTCTCTATAAACTCCTCGAGATCAAGTCCTCTTCTCTCTCCTCTAATAAAACTCCATAATATTTACACAATTTTCATGTATTCTCCCAAAATAAACCTCATCTTATCTAATAAGCCTCCTTGAATTTCTCTAATAAACTAGCAACAAACCTTCAAGTTTAAATCTATCCCAATCCTATTCATATTAAATCCCATTCAATCCATGACCCTATAGAACTTAATAACGATTTATGCTCTACTGTGCATGCATCTTAAGCTATTATTGTGTATGAACAATCAAATTATAGTTGACAAGAACAGTGCCATCATCATAAGCTTGGGCAGCGAACAATTAAACGTCGAAACATAAAAAAGCAACAAAAAAAGAGTTTGAATCATATAAAAAACTTGAAAATAATATTAAACAAAATAATCCAAGAAAATTTAAAAAAAACCAACTTGAATCCACAAAACATTTGCGATCACAATAAATCTCCGACATGACAACTCACTATCTTTTGGGAGTATTTATCTTCTCCTACTCAAGGATTTTAAATCATCTTCTCAAAATCAACATTAAAAAAGTTAAAAGTTCAATGTAGATGAACTTGTTTGTGCTTTTACTTCAAATGCATTATCAGGATCACTATCTGGAGAATAAAATTATATACCGAAGAGAATTAACAGGGATATGAATTATGAGTCTATATATTTCATATACACTTCAGTTGGTTTATCGCATTTAGATTTCATTATTTTCTAAGGGTTATTTAGACAATATCATTATTTTTCTTAACATTTTATTAACAATTTATTAGCATTTTGTTAATAGTTTGTACACAGTTTATTATTCTTCCATTTATAAATGTAATTATTCTAAGTGTTGTAGATAACTAATGATATGAAAGAAATTCTTATTTTAGATGTCAAGGCTCTTTTTCTTCTCCAATTTGAGATTTGATCCATGATGAAATGAGAGACTTTTTAGGATTTGGAGTCAGATTATCTCCTGGTATAAACACTAGAATTGCTTATATTGTTAATTTTTATAAGTTCATCTTTTTTGTCTTCTCCATTACATTTTTTACTTTATTTTCAAGGTCATCCTGCATCATATATAATCTCTTGTGATTGTGTAAAAGTCAATAAATAGTGGTTGAAATGCATGTAGCTTCAAATGTTTATAATGATATGGTATTTGAATTATATTGTTAACAGAAAAAAAAAATGAAACTAATTGCAACAATAGAACTATAACACTCATAAAATCATAAGGTAATAACTTATCAGAAATAAGATCCTTAGCAATGAATGCTTGTGAAGCAAGAAAGAAACATCCACGATTGTTTCACCTTTCCCCATTCAGAGCCAATGCCACTGCATCTCATCTTCAAGTGTATCATCTTTGATCCAAGTTCAGTTTCAACCTTTTTACGTAGATAAGCTTCATCGGGACCAAATGAATCTAGATAAGTCATGTAACGTTTATATGCCGCTCTAAGAGCATCTTCTAAATAGTCTGGCAAACGTCCAACACTCTAAAAATAATAATAATAAAATAGCAATCAGAACAAATCAGCTCGCAACTTCTGTCGATGCTAAGTAAAAACAAGCATGATCAATAAAAAAGGCTGACCTCCCCAGTTAAACCGGCCAGGTCATCTAGTGTCATTCTAAGAGAAACTAAAGTACTACCAAATTCAACTGAAGCTACAGCTGCACGAAAGACGTTGGCCAAAGCCTCCTTCCCAAAAGTATCATCAGTGGTATTAGACAAAGACTTTTTTGTTTCGTTGACAACAGAATCTGGGATCTCATTCCAAGATACCGCCATTAAATCCTTGAATGCGGCTTCTATGTCCGGATCGGTTATAACAGGCAACTTAGTTATGGCTGGTGCACTGTACCCCCGTCCAAAGCTTCCTACAAATGGAAGATGGAAACCTACAAGTGCCAATGAGCATGCATCACCATGGCAGCATCCACTTCAACGTAAGATCATATGAAATAACAATTGCATGACGTCAAAAATACCAGCAACTCAGGTGAACTTACAAAAACCGTATTTCAGATTCAGTGAAAAAAAATAAGATTTAAAAATAAATTAAAAAGCCCCCAAATTACCACACAGGAAAAGCACGAGGAAAAAATTTTGTACGCTCCAGACATAACATCAAGAAAATCCTAGGCAGCGGCATCCATCTCGTGGTGTGATGGTTAATGCAAAAACAATTATATGATACCTTGAAGGTGATGGCTACCCGTGACAGCGAGAGACAACACAGTGGAGTACTTGCCCTTGTTCGGGATTCGGTTGTCGAAGGCCTTCGGTCTCGGGATGCCATCCGAGAAGGAGGAAGAAGAAATCAAGCGGGACAAAAAGGAAACGGAAGGAGAAGAGCAGTGGTAGCGGAAGAGGGGTAGTCGACGCAGAGGTGCGATCGCCATCGTTGGAGAACTCGAGACGCACAAAACCACTTCTTTCCAGGCTGATATAAGAAGTTCGGAGTATTTACGTAGGGCGTAAAACGGCTCGTCGTTCCCCGCTACTCGCGTGGGATTCGTGAGGAGGCTCGTGGTCGGCTAAACGAGTCGAAACCAATAAAAATTGTTGATATTATTATTTACACTTGTCTATTTACCCTAAAATATCATTACTCGTCACTCTTAAATTCAAGTACATATTTTTTATAATTTATGACATCAAAATATCAACTAGGTATATATAAATACATAAGGACTATGTACTATACATATATATATCACATATATCACATTATCTCTAGGGCTGTCAATTTGGCTCGTTGTTTGCGAGCAACTCGTGTTTGGCTCGTTCGTTAAGCCTAACGAGCTGAACACGAACAAATTTTTAAGCTCGAAAT
>NEWO01000810.1:72298-89141 GCA_003013225.1 Phalaenopsis aphrodite
CTCTCTCTCTCTCTCTCTCTCTCTCTCTCTCTCTCTCTCTCTCTCTCTCTCTCTCGCCCTCCCTCTCCTCTCTTTCTTATCTAAAATGTTATATAAGAAGTATTGAATGGTTTCTTTATTGTAGTATAATAGTATGCTGCAAAGACTAATAGCCAAACAGTCAATCTCATAATAGTTATATCTATTAGCATCTCCATGAAGCCTATATATATACAAATGCAATTTGCCCTAAATAAAAAAGACGCGTGTAAATGCTTGGGTGGTTGTTTGGGGGAAATTTGCATATCATATAAGAGAGTGTTTAGGGCATGCA
Organism: Phalaenopsis aphrodite; assembly: GCA_003013225.1. Taxonomy (NCBI): domain Eukaryota; kingdom Viridiplantae; phylum Streptophyta; class Magnoliopsida; order Asparagales; family Orchidaceae; genus Phalaenopsis; species Phalaenopsis aphrodite. The sequence goes on from NEWO01000810.1 coordinate 72,612, forward strand.
TCTTTGTGAAGCTTGGTCTTTATATCTAAATGTGTAAACCCACGCTTTCTCAGAATGAAATGATGTTAAATAATAAAGACTTGGGTGATAAACCAATAATTACCCCTTTCCTTTCTGCACTTTTGAAAAATTAGCCTAGTGACCTACTGAATTGGCTTCGTTTGTATTTGTATATATTTTCTGGCTAGGCCAATTGAAGAAAATGGTTGATGAAGAATTTGTAGTTATCATAAACTGTTATGACAATTTTTATGTCTTATACATGTTATATTTCACTTGTTTTCTAGATGGAGGGAGAGTTTTCAAAGCTACTATATGTTGTTTACTAGCTAAAGAATGAATCTTCTCTTATTTTTCTATATTTACACATATTTATTATAAACCAGTAATGTTTGCATGTATGTATGCATGTATGCATGCATGTATGAATTAATACTAATTCCGTAGTTTTGATTTCAGTTAGTGTGCAAGTGCAAAAATGTCTAAATTAAATATTTCACAATCAAAATCATCCAACAATTAGTTGCTACCAGAAGCTCATAATCGTAACAAAATTATCAATCTTAATTTACAAAGTACGGAGCCAGAAGTAGTACCTCAAGTTGTCATTGATAATAGCAGTGAAGAAATCTTTAATAAGAAGGTAGGAAGAGAAAGTCAGCAGTGTGAGAGTATTTTATAGAGACAATATTTCCGATTAAAATAATCCAAACTACTTTTTGGCAGTGCATTTGTTGTCGAACAAAATTTCAAAAATCCAAAACATGAACTATTTATCGACTTCTACGTCATGTGAGGGAATGTGGGCAAATCAAAGCTAAAAAAAAGGAAGCTCTTAGTAGTAAAGATGTTTATTTGGCTTATTTGCCACTAACTCATATTCTTGCAGAGGAGATACTTATGATGAATGCAGTATGCAGGCTTGCATGGAAGTTGCCTTAATCTTGCGGAACGCCTGGATATTGCAATAGATGTTGCTCATGCCATCACTTATCTCCATATTTATACAGGTATGTTGAATGTGTTGGATTCTTCTGGTTTTGTTGTGTTGCAGCTGACATAATAAATTGATATTTACACTTATAACACTTTGGTGTTGTAAACTTATACATGAAAGATGTATTTTATGTTTAAAAAGATAATGATGGTGGTATTTTTGATACAATGTTAAAGATTTGAGTGGTATGTATATAAGAATTATGTGATATGTATGTAAATGCCCCTAATATAAATGGTATTTAGGTGGTATTAATGCAAAGAGTATATTTTGGATGTTAGATATGTAAGTACATAGTAATTGGGAGGTATGCATGTAAATACCCTAGATTATGCACCTTGTCATTTAACACCCCCTTGATAGTAGTATACTTTTGGTTTTTTTGTTTGTTTTTTTTGTTTTATTGATAGGTCTGCAAAATCCTTCAATTTGTGGAATCTTATCAGAAGGAACATATGCTTAGCCCTCTGCCAGTTATACTCTGTGGGCCAGTGGAACAGTTTCACTTTGCAATCTTATCAGAAGGTATGCATGTAAATGCCCCAGATTATGCACCTTGTAAATGCCCCTAAATTATGTGATTTGAGTGGTATGTATGTTAAATACATAAGAATTTTGTGATATTTATGTAAATGCCCTTAATATAAATGGTTAAGTTTATGAACTTATCATAGTTATGAGAATGGGGGAAATTAGCATTTTTTTTTATATCTCTGCCCTGTTCTTGTTAAGATGCTTTCATTAACTGAAAAAGCTACACTTTTTAGTGAAGCATTGAGTGCATCCAATTATTTAGATTGAGAAGCACATGCTGGTAATTTTAAAATTCTCTTATATATTTGTTTACCGTTTAAGTCCATGTATTTAAATTTTCTTTTTTTTATTTGACTGTTTTATACATGCATATATAATTTGGAAATTCTAGATTCATTGTTGGTCAAGCACAAATATGGGAGGTATTATGGTTGCTAGTTCTCTGAAATCAAATTTGAAAACCAATTAGGAGGCAGAGAGGAATCCATGAATTGATTTTATGAATTTTACTATAGACGAAGGAGGCAGCAAGTAAACCTATTAAATTATGGAATTCATCAATGTCATCGCATATGATCTTATCATATAGTAATCCACTGCGATAACCGCTAGTTCAGTATAGGAAAGCTTGGTTGGACCCATGGCTTGCTTGTTACTAAGTTCCTTTGGAAGAAGAATAATATTAATTATTTTATTTCCTTATATTTGTATTTTATTTATTTTTTTCTTTTCCTGCATTATTGGTCCTTATGTCCTTATAAATAATGCAATTAACATGCCCAGGTTTCTTGCCCTTAGCTGGGCTCCTCAGAGGAGGAGGAGAACGTAATTTGCAGCCTCTTCGTCAGAATTGGAAGCAGGTCTGCTTATGCATATATATGCATAGTTAAAAGCCAACCTTAAAATTAAGTTTCGAAAGCAGAATTCACTGAAAAGTCTGTTTTTTTTAAATCCCATAACCAAAATATATACTATTTCAGTTAAAAAATCAGGCTTTTATTGAAACAGGTGGCCTTTGATTGCCGCCCAGTTGCCGGGAAGAACAGACAACGGTATAAAGAACTACTGCAATTCTTGCTCCAATGGTTTGAGCTCGTGGTTTACAGAAATTAGTTTTAGTAGTTTGAGTTGTATATAAAACATAAGAAGAATTAAATGTTCAATACAATTATTTTTAGATTTTGATTTTTATTTTGAGATTTTTTTTTAATTTTTTTTTTACTCTTGTTTAGTTTGTACATTTTAAAATTTGTAAAAAATTGATTCTTATTTTGTAAGTTTTTGTCAAATAATATTAATATTCTTGTATAAAATTTTGTAATCAATTTTGTAAAGTTTTTTTAGTTCATCATTATTTTAAGTTAATAAATCTCTGATTTTTTTATGAAATTTGCTCTTGAAAAATTTTTAGACAAAATTATTTTTTTTTAAAAAAATAATATTTATTAAAATAATTTTATATTCTAAGGAGCCAATTTCGAGCCGAACACAAGCCAAACACGAACATTTAAATGTTATTCGAGCTGAACACGGACACACTATTCATGAGTCATTTCGAACACAAGTCAGATTCAAACGAACCGAACATGAGCTGAACCTGAGCTCTCAGGTTCGGCTCGTTTACAACCCTATATATCTCCAACAAATTTGTTGAATGAAGAAACGTTTAAAATGAATTTTCAAATGAAATCTTAAACCACAAAGATAATTTTAATGTTAGGCTCAAAACACTTGACAATAAGATCATATGATTTATCGCATTAAGCAATTTTATTATCAAATCAAAGCACCTTTTTTTTTTCTTCATGTTTTTAGGGGATTTATGAATTGTGTTCATATGTTTTCATATACATTTAGAAGGTTTAAAATATTTATTTCCATATTAGTGAGAGGTTGCTTTGATACAAGAGAATCTCAACATTTGAATATTTCCTCATTTATGCTCATTTGGATTGAAATCGTGGTTGTTAAGTTATTGAGTTTTTTCCTAATCAGAATTATATCTACACTAGGGTGACCTGATTTTATTTGTCAATATAGGATATAAGACTCATCTTCTTTGCTAGATTCAAAGCCAATGTATATCTCATGATATGAACTAAAGATCTGAAGGTGAAGGAATCCTAATATCATAATTGTAAATTACCCAATTCTCCCTTCTACCCCTTTTGCCTCCTCTTTAAAGAGTTGGCTAATTTTTATAGATTTTCGAAGTTGATTTTGCTTTTTTGGGTGGAAGAAAACCCTCCAATTTTGTGGAGAGGTGGTGTAACCCAATTTATGTGTTGAGAAGAGTTGTATATCGTAATTTATATGCTACTTAATGCCAACATGAAAATATTTCATGCACCAATAAAGAATGAAGTACACAATCTAGTACCCGTGTAACTATGGGCATCCCAAGGGAGCAGTAAAAGGATCTTTCAAACTTGATGATATGAATTTTTTCTTCAATTATAAGTTATTCAAACTTGAATGGAAGGTTCTTTAGCATTAAGGCTAAAGAATTCTTCATCCCTTCTCATTCTCTATATTCTTTCATTAAAATGGTTTAACATCAACTTGTTTAAGCTAAACTTATATACACTTTGTGAGGAATCACTTCTGTGCCTTGATGTTGATTGAACCACAAGCATCGATCAACAACTAGCTAAATTTTGCCCCATTTATAAATTCATTTGACTTAGAGTGGTTGATATCCTTGGCCATGCCCAAAAGTAGGTTTTTATTTGTGAAGTGACTTAGGTTAAAGGGCTTCTCAAGAAGAATGTCTCCTTTGTCTCTTTCTTGGTAAATTAAATTTATAATATTTTAGAGTTGAGGGGAGCTTTGACCGTAATGTCTATTCATTTGGATGACATTATCACATGCGAAAAATATTAGGAAGAGGTCCACAAATGAAAAATGATGTTGTCAATTTAAGATGATTTGTTTTGTTCACTACTATTATGCTTTGTTAATTTAAATTTTAAGAAGCTTAGAAAGTGAGATCTTCTCTTGTAATAGTTACATGATTTTATTTTTGTGTGTCTTTCACCATTAGTAAAGTGAAAGGTTTCCCAATGCAAAGTTTAATTTCACAAATTCCTCGACCTCTAAGCTTTTAGATGACTCTTAGATATTAGTAGTGTTCACTCTTATATTCACCAATTAATTGCATAAGATTTACTTTATTAAAAAGATATTAGTCATCAAGATTACTTTATTAAATTTAAATAAGGTTTTAATATCTGGAAACTCTATTGGTACAAAAAATTAATATTGGCTATAATAATGAAAAATGTTACCTTTAAGACATTTGCTTGAGGGTACTTTGCCATACATTAAAATTTGATTTTTTTTATTTTTTATTTTTATTTTTTTTGCATCATATATGTGTATGAATGTGCGCATATAAGTGAGAAAGAAAGGAAGATTAAGAAATTTTTCCATTATCTCCTTCAAGATTCGAACTTTTAGATTTTAAAGCATTGGAGGGAATCCATTGATACATTTGCTATACCCTTCTTTAGGTTCTAAAGGAAACAACTAATGGGTTTGTTGTCTCAATAAAGGTACAAGTTTTCAATAAAGGTAAATGTTTTTAGGCTTAACAATTTTTAATGGCATAGTCAAATAAGTGAGAGTATAGGCAATAGTTCGACTCATTCAACCTACTTGCATATTTTAAACTTTTTTTTATCATAATTATTATATTTTTTGAAGCTACAATCCCTCCTTGAGAAAGCTTTTGAATATCATTTACAATGGGTATTACTACCCATTAAACTTCTTTTACAAAAAGGCTTATTATTGCCTCAAATTTTTTAATTTGATTTTAAAATATTTTTTTTTCCTTCAGAACTTTTTCCTGCTCAAGTGGGATGTATGGTGAGCACTGGTGTCTTCAGTTCCGAAATGGATAGCAAGGATTTAATAATTCTGGATTGGGTATTTAAGAACGAGTCTTATCAATCAATTTGTATATGAAAATAAAAAGGTTTTTAAGCCACTTGATCAAAATTGAACACTCCTAGTTAAGTCATTATGTAAATGCATCAACTAGATTAGGTGCAACACATTGCTTATCATAAATACAATGTGATCAAATTCGTTTGAACGATCACATGGTTAGATTTAAGCTAAATCAATGGCTTGCTTCCTTGTCTCTCATGTAATAGGCAAAAAACTATGTGATTACATCAAAATCTCTTGTAATTAAACAACATCCAACTCAATCTTCTTCATTTGATAATGCCTGCATATGGTAAGGCTTTCAAATGCATTCAAAACTTAATTTTTTTAAATTTATGACCTCAAGTTATCATATTAAAGTTTGAATCAATTTTTTGTTCATTTATTTAAGGATGACGCCTAACACTGTCAAGGGAAAAATGAAAACAGAGCCTAAGTTGGTGTCAGGATAAGATTTAAGGTGGCTAGGATGGTTGATGAGGAGGCTGACTTTGGCTGCTTCAAAATGATGGGGGGTTGTTACAATTTATCCATTCTAGAAAATTCCACTTACAGGTGCCACTAAGCCACAAAGGGAGAAATGCCAATAAGCTATATAAAAAGTCAAGTTTATCAAAATTATTTCAAATATGTCTTCTTTGAGTTGAATTATATGCAAGTTCATGAAAATTCAAATAATTGTCAAGCGGGTTTCAAATTTAAAACATAATTACCAACTGAAAGAAATATATGTCACATTTACATCCATCCAAAAAAAATCAAGTAGATATTTTTCTTTCAAAAAATAAATTGAGATAAACAACACATTGCATCTGCTTTGTTGGACAACTGAACTATAATAATAAATATTTGATATCTGACAAACAGAAGCGGAGAGAGAAAAGCCTTGAGTGTTTTAGTTATCCTGAATAAAAAGTAATTAATAATGTACCTATCCTGTATAATCCTTTTTGAATGACAGATATTTGGAAGCTATAAGAAAAGGCTGGACGAAAAGAATATATAAATAAATACATATTTTATTAGATACTGGCATATGGACTCTATAACCAAGACCCAAGTGTAAAAACACGGGGATGGCAACCAAGTGTGACAGCTCGAGACTCTCTTGAGCTGTTTGATGAAGTTGCCAATTGACTGGCAAGGTTGCAAATCCAACTGGATCAGAACAAGCATCTCCTATGTTATGGGAGAATGCCTCCATAGCGTAGGGTTTATTTCTCCTACGCTAAAAAAAATGCTATTTCTCATTTATTAGGGGATGGGACCCACAATGCGTTTTTAATTGGCGTCCGGACACAATTTTGTGTCCAATGTCCCAAACCAATATTTTTCTCTCCAAAAGAGCAAGTTCAACAATATTAGTGAGTCCTCACGTGACTGAGTTACTTCTATGTTAGACTTAGCATGCTCAAAGTATGTGAGATTGGAGGTGATGGTAGACACATTCAAATCAAGCAAGCACCTTTAATTTCATGCGAGTGCATCTAATCTTTAAGCAAGTTCCTTTCATCCTCCCCATTCAAACTGATCTATTACATTTTTTTTATATAATTTGCAGATAAAAAGATCAAGAGTTGGATAAAATATTTACTATTATTTTTATCAAATGACTCTGTCCCAGTATTGAGAATTATAATGCCAATTTGATTGCTTTGCACGCCAGAATTTTTTTGTGCCTATAAATACGCATGCCTTTGGTTTGCCCCAACTAAGAAGTGCAGAATATTGTTGTTGCCATATCTTGCCACTTGACCTCTTATTTTTAAGTTTTTTTTTTTTTTTGGAATAAAAAAAGCAATACAACATGAATAAATAAATAATATGTATGTTTTCAAATATTGATATTTGGATCATACAACCAAAAAGACCCAGGTTAGGGACACTAGAATGGCCACGAAAGGCAAGTGTCATGAATCTACCTTATGCTGATTAACGGAGTCATTAACTAACTAAACAGGGTTGCTCGGCCAATTAGACCTAAATGGACTTATGCGCATTGGGTGAATGCATTTAAGGAGAGAACAAATTCAACAGAACTGGCGAGTCTTCAGTGAGTTCATGGCTAGAGTTGGCACACCTAAGCTGTGCGAGCTCACTGGTGCAATGAGGTACATTTATATTATTTCACTGCATGTTACAAAAACATTTTGACTAGGATTTTCATAAAATCACGCAATGCGAATATGTAATTGACAAATGACTGGAATAGAGACCTTCCACAAAGTAATACATGCACTAGAGAAGTAACTTTCATGTCCATGCATGATTGCAAAGAAACCTTCAGCACACGCACCAACCACTAAAAACTTGCAGAGAGATGAAATATTCACATATAGTTCAGCACACCATCAAAATTTTTAACCGTAAACAAGATTCTCTGCTGATATCAAGCGGAAGCTTTCACGTATGGACCACGCATCATCATTCACTCGTCACAGAGAGAGGCTTGCGAAGAGCAACTCCAACTCTTCATCTTGCGCTGAAGTCCGCTGCAACAGAAATAAAGGAGTCAGTCCAAGTAACAAAAGTTGTCTTTATTTGGGTCAATTAATAAATTCAAGCACTTGATGGGCGGATGCATTCAGAGTTTTTATAGTGGATGATATTTTGACGAATGGCACACATTTATCTGCTCTATTTGGGATTGTCCCCTTCGAGATTCATGAGATGAGTCCCAACATATTGCATGATTTTTATGTTTTTAATTTCATAAGTTAATTGAAAGATGGTTGAAGATGTGTTTAAAGTTCGTTGGGAGGTGGTTGACAATTAGCTTGGAGTTCGTTGAGAGGTGGTTGACAATTAGCTTGGAGTTCGTTGGTTGACCATTTCACTTAAAGCTGCCATAGGCCAGCTTAATAAGTTTAAACATGTTTAAATTCAAGAAGTGCAACCATTCAAGCCATGGTTTATGGCTTTTATTTGCAAAAAATCAAATTCAAGTCCATATTAAACAGGGATGGTCATAATAAGTGAAGTGCTTAAAATCTGGCCAAGTCCCTCAATCTCTCTTATGTTGAACAAGTTTGCAACGATAGACATATCAAGATCAAAGTCTTAATAAGTGTCAACAATCTTTGATCTACTTCAAGTAACGATATCTCACCATATCATGTGTCATAGTTATCAAATATATTATCTTGCAAAACTAATATCAACAGTAGGTATGTACAATAAGCCGAAGTCTTCCTAGGTCTACCTCTGCCTCTCTTAATAAAAGTCAAATATAAAACATCTACTCTCCTAAGTTGGACATTGAGAATTTTTTTTGATAATATATTTAACATTATTTTTGATATCAAGGGGAAAACAAAAGACAACTTCAAAGCAAGAATGAATTTGAAAGAGTACTGCAAGAGGAGGGGGTTAAAACTGCAACAGACAAATGCATATAAAGTAAAAAAACTCAAAGTTACATATTGTCTAACATCAAATCAACGAAAAACAATCTTCGAGTGATTGCATTCCTTGAAGTTTCGAAATGGTTGTGTCGATAACATAGACCGCTATGTTTATTTGGCAATGGGGAAAATATTTGGCATGAAGAGTCACGATTGTCATACTTCAATATAGTGCTTATTACTTATTTCATTCAATGCTTTGCCAGTGCAGGTACTCGATCCATTGATCAAAATCAATAAATTCTTCAGGGAGTTGTACGCAGACACTTTAGATGCTCATTCTCTGCGAAGTTTTGACAAAAGTATTTCATTATTGTTGTGCAAACACGAACAGATATTTCCTCCCGACTTTTTTGACGCTTCAGAGCATCTACCCATTAATTTATGTTATGAGATTATAGTGAGGGGATGAGTACAATATAGGTTGATGTATCCCTTTGAGAGGTATGTCTTTTATTTTAGGTTGAATATTATCTTATTTTTTTCTAAATTGAATAAACTGTGTAGATTTCTGAATAAAATAAAAAAATTGTTAAGAATAAACCACGTCCTAAGGGTTCGATATACGAGCATACCTATTATTGGAAACAATTGCTTTATTCTTATTACTTCAATCAAGAGTAATATATGCATGAAATTGTTAGTCACATGTCCATGCAAACAAAATTATCAGTATTTTGGATATTTGGTGAACCATTAGGTATGAATGGTACGCGCTACCAAAACGATGGAGAGCTCCAAGCAGCTACTTTGTATGTTTTACTGAACTGTGACGAAGTACAACCATTACTACAGTAAGATTAAATATAATCAGATATTTTTACAGAATGTTTTACCTATTAATTCAGACATACAAGTCACAATGATATATGCAAGTTATTTACGGAGAGCTTGAACGTAGAGGATAACTCTCTTGTAAGCAAAAAAATTAAAGAATAAATTTTAAAATGATTCAAATTATACGTACATTGAATTAACTTTTAAATTCACTGATATGTGTGTGTAATTGTACTATACAAAATTAAACTAATTATGTTAAGGAACTTCTACTAGGTCTATGATACGAGCAACAAAATTACATACTATGACTTATTAGATCTTGCTTAGAGGTCTAATCGTAGCGTCAAGACATGACAAATTTTTTAAGTTAAGGGTTACAAATTTCACACGAACACTTGATGTGAAGAAAAACAAACTTATAATTGCGGTGTTTGTGTTAGAGGAAACACACACACAAATAATGAGATTAACTATTACGACATACTAAATGAAGTAGTTCAGTTACAATATCTGGGCTATGTTGAACGCAATATCAATATGTTCAACTATGAGTGGTTTTATCCCGCACCTAATCGAGGAATTCGGACACTCGACCTGTATGATATTATCGAAGTTATGATGAACAGAAGATATGCAATTAAAATAGTTATATATAATTTAAAATATTTCGGTCTGTTAAACGAACCAAACACGAATAATGATGTGTTCGTTCGTGTTTGGTTCGTTAATGTTCGAAATATAAAATAATTAAAAATAATTATGTATAAAAAAATCATGATATTTTAAAAATAATTATATATTCTCAAAATTTATAATATTTTAAAAAATTAAATTCTATAAATTATAATATATAATAAATATTAATAACATTAATAATATATTACTATTGATTATATTAATATAAATATTATAATACTATAATTAATATAATACACTATATATTAAAAAAAATCCTAAAGCCCTAATTCTAAACAACGCTTCTTGTAATTCCGCTGTGCCTCCCCTCTTCCAAGTCTTCTCTTTCTCCTCTCAAAATCACAAAAGCTTTTCACCCCCACTGTGTGAGTTTAGGGTTTGTTTTTTATGTTCGTTCTCTAATCTCTATTCCTATCTATCTTTGAGCCGACGTTAGTTTGCCTGCTTGCGGCTCGCCTGCTCGGTATTATTGTTCATTTGCTTGGTTGCTTGATATTCTTTCTTGGTTGATTGTAAGGCTACTGAGGTGTCATCTTGGAGTATATTTCTTTTATATTTTTTATTTATCTTTAGGTTTGCCTCTCACCTTAAAATTTATTAAATTTCTTTTAGTTTTTGTTTACTGAAACCTAGTTTTTGAAGCTTTTGGGAGTGAGAATGTTGGTTGTTGCACAAAGTAACATTTTTTCACTCTTAATGCGAGGAGGTTTGAAAAAAAATCTCATGGGAATGACAAGGGTTTATTTCTTTTGCATTTGGGGGTAATCTATGCTTCAATGTGTCAATAGCTTGATAATAGCAATATAAAAGTTGAGGGAATAGTCATGACTCATGAAATTGCAAGGTATATTGAGTTTTTGGTTTAGGGAGTTAAAATGCTTTGATACATATATTAGATTTTAGAGTTTTTGGTATCTATACGTATCTAAGAGTTTTTGGCCATTTTATATTACATATCTTAGATTTGTATATAAGCAAATAAACTTATCATTCTTCATTTTTATTTACATAGAATTTGCATTATATATGTTGCTTTGAGAGAAGGGAGAAGAACTATAGCTGCTCTGTTTTAATATGCAGTTGAAGTTATTTTTTAAAAAAAAATTTAATGGGTCTTTTTTTGGAGCATTTGGAAATATCCTTGACTTGTTGGTTGTTTCACCCGTGGTAGTTACTTCTAGTAATCAACATTAATTGCAACATATGACAATGATTTTAATAAGTCTTTTTTTGGGCCTCCTCTGTTCTTAATTATTGACGAGCAGATTCTGAACAAATTGATCTGACAACAGTGAAATAGATAATAATGCAGCATTATAAGAATGAAATAATTAGTGACGACATCATCATAAATGAACACTCTGTTTTGAAATTAATTTAAAAATATATAATTATTATGATTAGGCCCCCATCATAACTGTCATGTTTTTGGTTGTGTGATAGCTGAATGGGATAGAGCTTCCAAACATATGAAGCCAACTTAGCCAAGTCCTTCAACTTTTCCTTTTGACATTTTATTTTTTGCATAGCTCAAGAGTATGCTCAATCTAATCAATGAACTTATTCAAATTTCTCCACGTTATGTAGATTTGAATTATATAGATTTTGCTTGGCACTGGATGAGAACTTCTAACTAACTGCCAATGATTACTTTAAAAGAAAGAAGGTTTTGGGTATCATTTAGAAAAAAAATTTGTATTGGAGCAATTAACATTTTTAACATTCTTCTATATCAAGTTTCATATATTTAGAAATGTCTACCCATTGAGTAATCCCTTACCATCTGCAAGGAATTAACCATTGAATTCTAGCTTTTCAGCTTCTACAAAGCTGCCGCTTGAGAATATTTACAAATATATGAATCAATCTCTGTTTAGCACTGTTTTTTGGTAGATTTATACACATATCAATCAATCTCTGTTTGGCATTGTCCTTATTTGGCTATTAATAAATCCAGGGAAGTCATTTTAGGGGTTTGAGAGAGGTGCAGCAACTCCCAAAATTGGTGAGAGGGTTGTTTCCCTTTCTCCCATTCTTGGATTCAGATGCCCAAGTTGGCACAAAAGAAAAAAAATTTTATGACAGGGTTGACATAGTGACATCCACCCTGATTTTTTATACTGAAATATGTTTTTTTTTCAGTTATTTTTTGTGCTTTTAGTGCTTGCAACTATAGGCAAGTCACCATGGGCTGATGCACAAAATTTGGTTGAGCATCTTGTTCATTGTAGCATGACAATATTTTTGCATAACTTCCATGATTATAATCTATCCTCTGTCTCACTTCCTGAATACTTATATTTCCTGCAAACTTTATTTTATTAGTGAAATTAAAATCCTGGAAGAAATGAAGTAATTAATTATGTAATTTGCTAAATTAGTTTTATGTATTTAGTTTGACAGAAAAGTATTTAGTTTTTTTTTTAAATCTCGTCGATTTTATTGGTTGATTTCCAATGGAATTGATCTTATCAGTCCAATTTTATTTATCATAGATTAAGAATCTTTTTGAAGATGTCAGTTTGCTTCAGAACAATTCGATGGATTTGGTGGTTCCGCACCTCCAAACACTTTTAATGATGGTGAAAGGGTACGTTACATTGATTCTTTAGTTGAAGTTATTGAATGGAGTTTTGTTTAAACTATTAACTTTATGGAATATTTACATACATGCTGGTGTGCCACTTAATTCCTATGTATTTACTATCTAACATTTAAATCTCAATTTTTACATATATGTCACCTTGCTTATACTCTTAACAATTGTAGTGACAAAGATTTATGTATTAGACATGTGAATACATAGAAATTAAGTGGTATGTATGTAAATCTTCCTTTTTTATTGTTTGTTTTAAATTTTACCAAACTGGCATTTACTGATGAAGCATGTTTTTTCCTGCTTGCTATGATCAGGATACATGAAGGAAAGGAGTAGCATTGATGTTATAGGACTTGGTGTTCGTACTGCGCTTGTGGAGATGCGAGAAAAGCTTGTTGTTCCTAAAGCTCAGTGGCCCCGCGCCATTGGAGAGCTATGCAACCTGAACCATATTGAGGAAGAGGTTGTTCATAGCACCTACAAGGCTGCAACTGAATGGAGATTTATGTGGTCGTTCTATCTTGGAACCGTCAAGTTTTATTTCTTTTCTTATCTTATTTGCTTGAATAATAAGAACTGTTTTTCTTATCGACTTGAATAATAAGAGACGTGATCGCTCTATCTTGGAACTGTCAAGTTTGATAGTTTGAAATTTATATTATCGGTTGAATCGTCAAGTTTATTTTTCTTATCTTCTTATGTAAGAGATTATTTGCTTGAATGATTGAATGTAATGACTAATGATGAAGAGATGTTTTTGTTGAAGTTCGTTATTTATTGTTTACGATAGTTTGAGAATTAATTAATAATTATTATATATTTTTATGCAGATGTATTTCAATTTTTAAAAGTTAAAATGGTGGCATTTTTGATGTGATATGATAATTAATATTTAAATTGTCTATTTAACAATTCAAAAAATATAAATAAAATTAAAAAATTTCAAACATTTCGAACATTTTGAGCATTTCAAACATTTCACGATTCGAATAATTCGAACGATTCAAATAATTCGAACAAATCGAACCGAACACAAACAGGTCTTTCACGAACAAATTCGAACACGAACTTATTTCAACCGAACCGAACACGAACACGAGGGTTGTTCGTTCGTGTTCGGTTCATTTACACCTCTAGTTTTAATGGTTGTCGGAACATCACCAACAGATCGACACAATTTTGAGATTCGTGTCAAGCATATGCTCGGGGATATGTTCATGACGACGCGTAAAAAGGGGCAGAGGCCCTCGTGTGTTGGTGAGGAAGTCTGGACTGAGTTAAATCGAGCATAGGCCTCTCTGGAGTACCAGAGAAAAGAACAGACAAATCAACAGAACCGGACGACCGAGGGAGCCAGAGGGATTGCGCTCCACATTGGATGTTCAATCCCTCACACGTTAAATTATTGTTGATTAGTGTTGAATATGGTTTCGTTCGCACTAATCAGCGTCGACCATATTTGACGCTATTGCGTCGCTACGTCATTGTCGCTTGCATGTTTAAAGGTATTTTTTAGGGACAGATGATTTTGATCTTAATGTGGATGTAAATTAAAATAAGATGTTATTATCGAAGCAAGATAAATTAGTAACGCCCATTTCAACAATAGAAAAAAAAAAACGATGCTATTCTGACACTAATCTGAACTAGCGTTTGAAAACAATCTGATTAGCATCGAAAATGTCCGACGCTAATCGAGTTTTTTCCTATAATGTTGGTGTATATTTTTCGTTGATGATATCATTTTTGTGGATAAGACTAGAGAAGGAGTTCAGGAAAAACTTGAATTATGGAGGTATAAATTGGAGTTTAAAGGCCTTCGTTTGAGTAGATCTAAAATTGAAAACATGGAATGTAATTTTAGTAGCAATTGCTCTAGTGATAGAGTTGTGAGTTGTAACTATGGGTGGTCAAATCATTAAAAAGTTTGAACGTTTTAGTTATCTCGGGTCTATTGTTCGAAGTGAGTGTGATATAGATGGCGATGTTATTAGTAGAATTTTTGTTGGTTGGTTGAGGTGGAGGAATGCATCAGGCCAATTGTGTGATAAAAATGTACCGTTTCGACTTAAAAGAAAATTATAAGATGGTGATTAGACGTTCAATGCTTTATAGTGCAAAATGTTGTCCTTTAAAAGTGAAGCATAAAAAAAAATTTGGTGTTGCTGAGATGAGAACGTGACGCGAGAGCTTGGGTCGCGGTACTACAGCTGCTACAAGCAGTTATAGTACAACCAACCATTTTTTCCGACTTGATCCCTTACCTTTTCTATTCCCTTCATAATTTTATTTTCTTCCTATTCTGATTTATTTTTGCTTCAACTACTAGTACTTATTATAGATACATTGTCCGTTCTCTTAGGGTTCAAATTTTTGTGAGTTTTATTTCAGATTTCAGTCAAGACAAACGTCGACATCCGCTTTCCCCTTTGAGGGTTGTATTCGAGAGATTATGTGGTGTTTCAAGTGTATTTCTCTCCTCAGTTGGTGATTAACTTTTTCTATCTCCTTCTACATCCTCCCACACTGTTCTTGATCGATGTATATTGCTACAGCCGGCCACAATAACCCTCTATTAGTTGTTTTCTGCCGCCCCCATTTCCCGGTTGCCTCCTACTTCAAGCATTGATGCAGCTCAAAACGCTATCCCAACCTCCCCACTACGCCGACATTGCCCAGGACAGCCAGGGAACACCTCCCTCTTGCTGTCCCATCACTATCCGCCCCCATTTCCTCGCTGCCATCACCCAGGACAGTCTCCATAAATTTTGTCCCTACATTTATGCAATTCCCCCTCAATGCCGCCAACATTCATGTGTTTCCTCCACCACTGCCAACCATTATGATCCACCTAGCCGACCTCCACCAACTTGGATATGTTTTAGGGATTTTTGTTTGTGTCGTTTTATGTTTGTTATCACTTATTTTTCGTTTGAAGAGTCATCGTTGTAACTCCATTTGAATTCGGTAATAATATTTATATTTCTATTGTAGTTTGAGTTAACTTCGATATCATTTGGTATCAGAACTAACCAAGCCTAGTCTTATCTTAGGCTAGCATCCGCCCCTGCCCAGATCACCTCCACCAAAAGTTTTCTTTCGTATTCCCAAATCCTAGTCCCAAATTAGTTTTCCTACACCTTCAATGAGTCTCTCACACCATCTTTCACCTCCCAACCTTAAATCCTACTTTTACCACTAAGGAGTTGCATGTCTCAGCCTACCCGAGAGGAGATACAGCGAGAGATAGGGGTGTAAACGAGCCGAAGACGAGCAAGTCATGCTCCGCTCGTGTTCGGCTCGTTTATATTTCAAGCTCAAAAAGTGTGTTTGTGTTCGGCTCGTTTGGTTAACGAGCCGAGCACGAGCTGTTCACGAACAAAGAGTCATTTTAGCAACCCTAATCATGTAGTCATATGACAATAAAGGTTTGAGCAAGATTTAAAAATTATTAGTTATATTAAAACATCATTTGACTCTAATTTAATAATTTTTATTCTATTTTCTTAATCAATATTTTAATTGATTATAAATTTTTGTAGCCTTGTAGTCAATTAGATTTTTTT